>QLPF01018289.1:0-22984 GCA_003314045.1 Hygrophorus pudorinus | reverse complement strand
CATTATGCGCGAGGCTTTACGCAGACTGCATAAATGACCGGAACTGCTCACGTACGTCATGTTTCCTTCACTGTTTACCTGTCGTCCTTCCTTGACAAAGTACGCAAAGTCATGGTATCATTTCATTGCAAGTACAGTGATCCACGAGTTCCGATGTCTTTCCCTGCCACTGGGGCCACTCCTTCTCCAACAACAACACCGCAGTTTCCAAAGAGTTGACGATTACTCCCTTCGACAAGTCGTCGCGCTTTTTCCGCCAAAGGCGATTCCGGGTCTGTTGTCGTCGATGGCGTGGGACGAGCTGTCGGTGTCGCGGATTCCACAGACATTACCTACGTCACGCCCATACACTTCGTCATGGAGATTATCCGCCGCTACAAGCCCCTCGCCAATGCCTACCTCAAGTCGGTCCAGCCCGCCTAGACGAGGTGATGAGTGAGATGAGAGGTTGACTTGCTGTTTAAATTCGTCTCGTTTCTCGGCCTTTGCCAATGGTCGTGTCGGTTTTTCGGACGTTCATGTTGGCAACACATCTTTTTCTTACCTCTTTGTGTAACTGTTGTTGCAGTGGTAAATGCCAGCCTCACACAATGCCAAACAACCTTCACCAGGCGATCTGTCAGCTGCCAGTGTGTGGTGGATCAGGGATTGATGATGATAAGCTTCCGTCGTACCGGCAAACTGGATACAAAAGAAAACAGTTTGGAAGAAGTCCTGAAAAGAAAGGCAAGTATTTAAGAAAAAGAGAGGAGTCGAGACAGGAGAAAGGTAGCATGTCATGGTCTAGCAGAAACAGGGGCATAGATCGCGATCCAGGTCAGTTGCATGGGCAAGACCTTCGTTAGAGATTACATGTCATAAGTGTTCTGTGCGCGTGCATAGTAATAACGACATCGTCAAAGAGAACGTACCTGCATCCACAGGTTCAACGTAACAGTATATCTTGTGTATTATTTACCTTGAACCCCCTCATACTTGTCTCAGAGCAAAATTTCAGGAACCAGATAGGACAGACTGGGGATGAGCGCTTGCGCATGCGATGGGCGGTGGTAGAGTTTGAGCTTGTGTCGCAAGAGGTGATGAAACAGATGGGATTGGAGAATCCGATGAAACTAAGGAAGACTCATGTCAAGGAGGCGCTGGAAGCCTTATGATCAAAAGGTTCGACTCAGAAAGTGCCAGTAGCCCGGCTATAGTCCAAGTCAATATTCCTTGGCAACAGTACTGCAGCCGACGTTGAACGCAAACGTCCGTGACTCACTGGCACTCGGCGAGGATGGGTGCTCTGGCTTCAAGTTTGATGGGCCCTCATTTAGCAGAAACGTCAATGATTGGTCTCGACGGTGTTGGGAAAACAAGTGAGTTGCCAGTGCACAACCTCACTCTCCTACGTCTGACGAGGTGGCGCATAGCCATCTTATACCAGCTTCACCTGAATAAAGTGGTGGACACTATAAGCAGTGAGCAATCGCACCAGAGGTAGTGGAGAGGCCCGCAGCTAAGCGCAACAGCCATCTGTACCAACCTGGAAACCATCTATGTCAAGAATGTTAAATTCGACATCTATGATTTCGGTGGGGGAGAAAAGATTAGGTTCATGTGGTCACAGTACAGCTGCCGCTGCCAGTGCATCATATTTGTGATCGATGGCCGAGACAGGGCAAGACTTGACGAAGTGAAGAAGATGCTTCGCAGCGCTGCCACCTACGGTGATATGCGTGACTGCCCACTCCTTGTGTTCGTCAACAAACTTGAACAGGATACTGTACAAGGCGCGCGGCCAGGAACATTTCCTTATTTGCCTCCAGTGACTGAGAGTTTGTCCCACAAATAGATGGTGTACACCAACCTGAACGGATGCCTTCGGTCATGTCAATCGCGGAAATCATAGAACAGTTGGCGTTGCATGAGTTCCGGCACCGATCTACGTATGCAATTTATCCATGGTGAGTCTGCTTGTGCACTTTGTCGTGCATCAATGACGAGCATTGTATGTTGCAGCTCCGCTGTCACAGGAGAGGGCCTACGCGTGGGGCTTGATTGGCTGGCAGAAACTTTCGTGAGGATTGGCGAGAAACGCTCTAAGCCCTACGTGGGTGGGCGGTGCTAGAATCTAAATACATTGCACTCAGAATGTACGGAAAATCTCACCTGCCAAATTTCCAGAGTCGGCAATGTGTATGTTCAGATTAATGAGTATCAAATTTATATCAAAGGGTACGAATGGTGTCGTCAGGCATGTTAACTAACTCATATGCATTGTGTATCTATAACTACAAATCACACGTACATTGTAAATGGGTATCAAGAAACGCATTGAGGGGATATGTATATGATTCCAGGATTCCAGGTAGTCGTTACCGGTCGTCATTCATATGCCAGTGGTGTCCGAACAAACCGTGACGGTCAATCCATCGCTACATTGGCTGCCTGCATCACAATTATGCCGGCCCCACGTCCAGCAACGAGGAGGGCAGTCGCAACATCTCCGATGGTCTTCTTCACCTCATTTCCCACACTTCCATGTTCATCCATAACCTCTTTAAGTTCGCCTCGATGATCCTCCACAGCCAATCTTCGCGACCGGCCAACGACAGTCAACAGTCGTGCGATCTTCTGGCACTCAGATTGCTCAAAAGTTTGTTGTATTATGGTATGTAGTGGTCGTGGTGTCGCCAGATGTGAGAACTTGATGCGAGAGAGAGCCGAAGTCAGGGGTGTGGGGGGGTCGGCTCTACCGCCAGGCGACCGCACAGCAAAGCTGTCCCACGTCATATTATCAGCAGTCTCTGATTGCATACGTGTTTGTGTCGTCGCATGGCCGTACACTGTATCAGGGAAACCGGCTGTCTGCTGCTCAATAATCAGTTCCGGTCTTCTGCGAGGGGAAGAAAAGATCTACCGAGGTTACTGTGAAGCCTTGTTCCATCTCTCCGTTGGTAGCCTTCTCATTACCCAAATGTGCGGGCGGAACCGGCTCCACATCGTTGACTTCGACATCCTTCTTTTCAACCCTAACAACAGTCGCACTAATTGTTGGGTTCGCACAAAGTTGGACGACAAATTCGAGTGCCCGCCTATCATCCGGTCCACCAAAGAAAGGCAGGAATATGTGTTGAGTATTGATGGCACCAGGTACATGCCCTTGGTCGATGAAAAGCGCGACGTCGGTTTTGGACTGTGAGAACACCCCCCGGACGAATTGGGAGTGGATCGCAGGGGCCGACTTATCGGACACACTAGATCTGAACATTGCATCAAATGGATTGTACGTAGGCGAATGTGCAATGGTCTTGGGTGTCATTGACCCGTCGTTAACATTGGGCTCGGCTGTTGGGGCAGTCGGGGACAACCAAGGCAGAAGAATGAGTTGTGACTGGCTGTTATACGCATGGTCCGTAACGCTGTAAGCCAACTCGTCAAACGTGACAATCGACAAAGACGTTGACACAGGCAGGTCATTGAGCTCTCCGAACATCCTAAATATCCCAAGCAATGGATCTGTATGGAGGAGAGTATCGGCGACCGAAGATTTCATGACGGCAGATGTACGATCGGACAGTTCAATTAAACGTAGAGCATCTATGAATAACTCTGTGTGCTTTGTCTTGCTCGTGGATGATCGAGCTATACTGCTTGGGTCGTCCCGGGCCCGAGATTGGAGCAACTGTGTGAGGGCCATCATTCCCGGGACATGATCGATCTTATCCAGAACGACAGTGAAGCGTGACCTCCAGTACAAATCGACCTGACCACTTGAGGGACTGCTCGGTTCGACATCGTGATCTGCAACATTGTTGAAGTTCGCGCCAGTCGCTGCCACACGGACACGTCTCTCTGGTGGGTAAAGAGTAGTCACGAGTGGGGTGGTCATGAAGGTGAGGAGAAGTGCCTCGAGGACGAACATAGAGAATACTCTCTGTTGATTCGACATTAGTTATTCACTAAAATATATGCTCAAAGCTCACAGGCGACAGAATGCCTGCAGATAGGCCAACATTGAGTACGATCAGCTCAACGAGCCTATTGGAATCACGGTGAGCAACAGACGTCGGATCCTTGTGTTAAAACAGACCCTTTACAACTCATCAGCGATCCAATAGTACTCGCTTCACGCCAGCTAAAGCCAGCAAATCGTGCGGCGACCGTACATCCCCCGAATTTTCCAAAGAATGCAAGTGTGAATATGGCGACCGTGAAAGCCCACGTAATGCCTGAATCATACTTGAGAAGATGGACATCGCCGTGACGAGGAACGAACCGTTGTTGAGAAGCCCGAGGTCCGTGGATAGACCCGAGATGGTAAAATACTGGACGTAGATAGTGAGAGGTGACGGAAGAAAGGGAATTTTTGATTGACAGTACTTACGAGAGGTAGGAAGATGATGGAGACCATATCTTCCAGCTTCTCGGTCAATGCAATGGCGAGCCCACCTTCTCGAGGGACAACTAGTCCGGCCAAGAATGCACCTAGAGTTTGTAGCAACGTTTAGTTCCAGCGTGTCATAACCCAACGAGGGACCTCACCAAAAATCGCATGAACTCCAATAACGTCGGTAAAGAATGCTGACCCAAAAACGAGTAAAATGGTCACGGTCATAAAGAACATGGTTGGACCATTTTCTACGGACCCAGTGTGTCTTGCCAGCCATTTCATTGCCACCTTTACAGGAAACAGTAAAACGATTGTCCACCCAATACATGTTAATAAAACGTATAGCGCGGTAAGACCAGAACCAGCGTTGACGAGAGCGACACTCAGAGCCAATAGAGTCCACCCGACGATATCGTTCGCAACTCCGGCTGAGAGCACGACAACACCAACAGTTGTGTCGAGCAACTTGAGTTCCGTGAGGATGCGGCAGAGGACAGGGAACGCCGTAATGGAGTAGGCAACGCCGGTGAAGAGCATGAAGTGTGTGAACTTTACGCTGGAGCTGATGAAGTGGTTATAGAGGGGCACTGCTAGTGCTGCACCAAGCCCGAAGGGCACAGCCATCCCGGCAAGTGCCACAGTGGCAGACAAGCGGGCATTGCGTTTGATGACAGCCGAGTCGATTTCTAGGCCAACGAGGAATAGAAACAAGCAGAGGCCAATGTTGGCGACAAGCGAGAGATACGGCTGGGAGGCAGTCGGGAATATGTGTTCTGTAAAGCCAGGGATGCGTCCAAAAGCAGTTGGGCCTTCAAAACTTGCAATGAGATATGATGGCATCGGAACGAACAACACGCACCTAGCAGGATACCGCCAAGAACTTCTGCAATTACCTTAGGCTGCCTCATTTTTCGCAAGCCAAGTCCCAGGAGCTGGGTGGTTATAACGATTACGCCTGGAAGGAAGTCTGTTTAGGGTTCGTTTACAATAATCTCGTTGAAGTTGACAATCATTTATGTATGCCCAATGGTTGACCACAATCTTACGATATCGACCTCGCCAGATTCCACTGGCAGAATAAATCACTCACCGACTTGGATGATCCATAATCGTAAAGGATCAGCACTATTGAAAGACGACGGATCTTTGCCGTTCAACAAACCTCCCTAACGAAAGGATGTCAGACGCTTTATGAGAATCGGAGAATGGCAATCGACCTGCTCTGTGGCCGTCCTCTTAGCATGGAGTAAGCTAATGATCATGCTGGACAACTCGGGCAGGGTGAAGACTGTTCACGGCAAGATGCTCAAGCGCTCAAGCTCAAGCTCAAGACTGGGACTCAGATCGTTTTTAGGGTATCGTTTCGACTTGTCATTGACCGAACATATATGGTATTACGTAAAACCCCACAGCCATCGCATGATGACCGTTTGCACAAGATCCGATGGTGAGGCGAGTTATAGATAGTCAGAATAATAAGATACTTACAAAACGGAGAAAGCAACGAGTGGACAGAATCACTATGCCGAGTCCTTTTTCTTCTTCTCCTTTTTCTCCTTCTTCTCCTTCTTCTCCTTTTTTTGGGGTACCTCTTCGTCCTGACGAATACTCACCAATCAACGTGACTCTTACGCAGGACACAAAAGACTCACGTCAGTGATTTCCTTTGCCTTTGCCTTTGCCTTCTTTTCCTTCTTCAGGGCTTTCTTCTCCTCTTTAGAAAGCTTGACTTTTTTCGGCGCTACCTCATCCTCGTCACCATCAACGTCCATAGCCCCACTTTTCCGCTTCTTCTTGTCCTTGGTTTTCTGTGGACTTGGCACGAGAGTCGTCAGTGCCGGCTCGGTATCCGCATCAGCGATCTCTGCATCCTCATCCTCCAAAGCCAAATCATTCAAGACCTTGCGGATAGCATCGGCATTTTTCGATGGTGGAGCGCCAGTTTCAAAGAAGTTGAGGCGTTCTTCGACTTGTGCTCGAAGAGCCTCCCCGAATTTGGCAGTTGGTGTATCTATTATGAATAATTGAGGGTGAAGGATCAAGACGGCGCTGGAAGAAGACATACCCGAGTAGCAATCGATACGCGACGCGATCGAACATTTATTAGCCAAGAAACGTGATATGCGACCCTTGTGTTTGGGGCCTGCGCGTCCAATAAATGTTGAATGGTAAATGAGTCCATACTAGGCGTGGTCTCAACGAATAAGCTAAATGATCACCATCGGCTTGCAAGCTGACATACCTTCGGGGTGTTGCCTTTTGTCTTCAGCGCCCTGAAAAGGGCCTTTTCTGCACCCAATATCTGCACAGTACTAGCAGGATACTTACTCAAATTCGTCAAGCTCCCTGCATGACTGATTAACCGTGCACCGATTCGCTCTCCCAATAGTGCAGTCAAACTAGGCGCAACGAGATTCATTTTCTCCGTCAGATATGACATGAGCGATTTTCGATATTCAGCAATGGACACGACTCGGGTAGCAAAGGCACCGATATTAAGCATGTCAATGTCGGAGAGAGACGAGCCCATGGACCCGCGAGCGGCATCGAGGACATTTTGTGCACGAGTAGAGTCGTCGTCGAGAATACCGGCCAAATCGGGAAGCTTTTCCTCATTCAAGGTATCTTTGTCTCCGATGAACTGGGCCACGCGTGCGTACTGGTGATTATCGGGAACAAGGCGAACAAGTTCTGGGAAATGATATCCATACCACTCTCGTATACGCATAGAGAAAAGATTGACGTCTTTGTCAAGTTGGTCGAGGAGGGCAATGGCCTGGATGATCATGTTGTCGATCCTGTTAACGTTGAATTTTAGCTTGGCGCGTGAGTAGGAGTGGCCGAGGCCAAGTTGCGCTTTCGTTAGGTCGTCTGATTGGAGCCCCTTGAGGAGTTTAGAGGCGTGGAGGCGGATACCGCGGATGAGCTCAATAGCACTATCTGAAACTGAGCAATTGATGCTCAGGGCTTCTTTGATAGACCCCCCGAGGGTGCTGTCGGAGACACCCAAAACAACTTTCGACTTTTTGGAGGGTTTGGATAAGACCAGTTCCAGTAACGATTTCAGATGGTCATTAAGAATACCTGCAGATTGATATTGAAACAATGAAACAGCACCAAAAAAGATCGCGGCGTACCTTCTGAGATGTCATTTGCATTTTCCAAAGCCTGAGCTGCGCTTTTGAACGGTGAAAAACTTATCAATGTGACCATTTTTCCAAATTTTGCCAGGTCCTTTATTGACTGCTGGACTGCTATGGATTTGGCCCCAATGTCCTCAGTGAGCTTAGCCTCGAAGATAGCATACCCCGAGGCGGACTCAAAGAGTATGTGAGTGACCATGGAGGAATCCTGTTCGCGTTGGCGTAGGTCGAGACTACGAGCGTCACGCGAGACGAACTTTTTTCCGGATGTTCCCGAAGCTCCGCGAACTCGAAAAGTGCTAAGCTATAAAAGTTATATATATGTGCAGTCACGTGATCTAGGGCGCGTCCGAATCCGAAGATATTTAGGCCCCATTCGATAGGGATTATAAGTCAGATTGTCGTGACATTATGAGTGACATTATATACATCTACCAAACAGAACCAAAGTCACATTTCGGAAACAAGCGCTTAAATTTCGAGAAGCTCGTTGATGGTATCTGCAGGCATATGAAAGGTTCTCCTTACTAATGTTGTCAACAACAACAGATGTCAAAATATATCAATTGTTTTATCATAATGATTACACTATAAGTAGTGAAATTTGCGAAAAAAATGTTGGGAAAAATGAGGAAAAAATGATTTTATTGTTGTGTATGATGAGCGCAGCCATGATCAACGATGAGCACAACCATGATCAATGACGAGCACTCTTGTAGAACACGATCGGCGATGAGCGCCCATCAAATTCACATGCTGATTGTTGCCCGATCGGGATATAGCTCTTTTCGGACTATCTTATCTACAATCTGTCACATTTTGTCACGGGTAGCCACAGCAATAATCCGAGAATAATCAAAAATCTGATTATTCTTTTTTGGCAGTAGAATCTCAATAATCTTAGCTGATAATCCCTGTCGAACGGGGCCTTACTTCCTCCTAGTGCTAACATGGTATATACAATAGATTACACATGATTCTGAACATACTATAGTAGTATGATCAATGGCTTGTGTGTATTATACTGCAACTGGTGAAATACTGCAAATGGTGAAATACATCATGACATTACATGTAATGATCAGAGCTGTCTTCTCTCTTACGCGCATATCAGAACCGGCCACAAAACGATCGCCGACGTAGCTTGTACAAAATTAGGTTGAGTCTGCAAGTCGACCTCGGTTGGTACCCCCGTGAATATATCAACCTGAGGGCCCTAGGGAAGAGTGGCTGTTCGCGGAGAGTGAGTAATCCAACTCAAGCATAGTTTGAGCTATGGATAAGCACCTTTCAACAAGGATTACATCGGTAGACGTCATTCTGAAGATTGACTACGGTTGTCCAATGGTGAACAGTCACACACAGCTCGCCAGTTCTTGTATACGGTAGGAATGTACTCGCTGGAGCACTATACGACGCATGGTCCGAAGTGCCAGAGGGCCATAGATAAAGTAAGTGGCCGGTACCGGTGGAACGTATAATATAAATAAAAAGGTGACATCTAGAAAGGGATCAGCGAGTCCGTGGGAACTGTTGTCGTCGTTGGTTTCAGTGGTTCCAACAAGGAGAGGAGACTAAAAGAACCGGCTTTTACGCTGTTTCTGGTCTGCCGCAATGTCGACATGAACATGACCAGGGGGCCCGTCCCTCGAGCACGGCACGACACTCTTCAACCACTCGTCCCCATCGTCTTCCTCACAATCGTGGTCTTCGCAATATCCACCTTGAGGGATATCGATACCATGATTCACCACCTCTTGCGGCTCCCGGCACTCGCACAGAAGCCTGCTGGTCTTGCCTTTGCCTATGACTAGGTCTGCCACGGTGCAACGCGAACTGGGCTCGATGAAGAGCATGCGGCGGAGAGTAGGGCGAGTTTGGGGAGGTAAGAAGCGGAAAATGGATTCGTCACTTCCTTCTAACGTAGTGACGCTGTCTGAACCTTGGCCCTGTGGCGGTGTATCCTTAGCGGCTGGCGGGCCCTGTGGCTTGGATTCTAGGTCCAGATTCCCGACGCGCAGGACCAACGGTGGGGCATCGTCCTTCAGCGCCGACGAACGGGAGAAAGTCTGATTCTGTAAAGATCCTCTCCCCTGGTATTGCGGTGGGGGCTTCTCCGACAAATTTGAATGCACGTTGACGAATTTCCTAAAATTCACATCCTTCTCTGGATCCGAGATCTTCCACGGAAATCTTCTCAGGACCATACCCACAAAAATAATCGCGACACTCCACACGTCCGCCTTGCGCGGGTCATAGCTGTCGTGACCCAGCACTTCGGGCGCGAGGTACGGATCGCTGCCCACGATTCCCGTCGCAAGCGTGCGTGACTTACCAGGGTAGTGGAAGACCACAGCGACGCCGAAGTCAATGATCTTCACGACGTTCGAGGTCATGACGCAGTTGTCGAGCTTGAGGTCGCGGTGCGCAAGTCCCATAGAGTGCATGTATTCGATACCATCACAGATTTGACGAAAGATACAATAGATCTCTGGGAGGCGCATTTTGCCAGACATGACGACGTCAAAGAGGTCGGAGGGTGCGTATTCCATGATCTGGAAGAAGCCAAAGCCAAAGACACATGTCAGCTGCATCCTCCTGGTCGTGCATGGAGAGAGAGAATGCACCTGATAATAACGCCCATTGTCAACAACAATATCCACAGTCTCGATAATATTCCGATGCCTCAACGTCGATCCCACACAAAACTCTGCCGTCACCTTCTTTTGATACTCCTTCTCACTCTCCCCCGACCTCTTCAGTCTAAACTTTTTAACGGCAAAAACACGGCCTCCATTCTTGTTGCTTGCTTTGATCAGCCGCACGGTGCTGCTCGCACCCGAGCCGAGGGCGCGTCCCCATTTCCCGTATTTCTTGCTGAGGTCCCCTTTGGTCATTTCGGCCGGAGAGACATTGGGGTGGGTACTTGATGGTGCAGGGGTGTTGTGACTAGGCACAGTGGCGGACGGTGCAGCTGGGACTACCAAGTTTTTCGTAACAACACGACTGGACGGACTACCTTGACCCTGGCTGTGCGAATCGACCGTTCTCCCTAGCCATCGCGAGCCACCGTGGTTTGTGGGGTGCGATTGGTGCTGGTGGTGTGAAGGCTTGAACCCAGACAGTCTTACGGGACGAATGGCCACGGGCTCTTGTGAAGGAAAGCCGTCTGGAGATGTATGCAGTGGGGTTTCGCGCTGCAGATGTTCCCAAGATGAGTCCCAAGATATCGGGCGTGCTGGCCCAAGGCTCGGAACAGCTCTCGTATTGTCTGGAGAGGCAGGGCGGGAAGACGAATGGGCCCGTGGTGCATGTCCGTGGCTACTAGCAATTGAGGGTACTGGAGATGCGGGGCGCGAAATTGAGTCAGTGAATTGAGTATACTTGGAGGATGTAGCAGGTGACTTGGAAGAGTTCCGAGAACTCCGACGTGATGGAAGATTGAGTGAGGACCGCGAGAGACGCCGACCACTGCGGCCAGAACTTACTGGAGAGGTAGGACGCGAGTGCGAAGGCGTTGAGTAAACATCACGGACAGGAGGCGTTGCTGGCCGTGACACCGAGGAGCTCCGAGAATTTGAAGGCGATGGACTGTCGGCGGAGTACGAGGGAGATATCAAATCTAGGATACCCAGAGCGGGAGGTTGCGACACCAAAGGCTCTTGAATCTGTGTAATTGGGAATTCTCGCTGTAGTTCGTCGGAGTAGACCTGCATAGGGCTCTCCTGGATGGTCGTCTGATACTCCTGAGAAAATCCCCACCAATGGCGGACAAGCTTGAGGAGACTCCTTCGACGGAGGAGGCGACGCTGCTGGATCCAGTCTGAAAGCCGGTCGAGCAATGTGATGGTCAAGCAGAATCGATTTAAAAGACTCATGGCTTCAAACCAGTGGGAGATATGTTGGTCTATAAAGGTGTTTAGAAGCTTCTCAACGGGCCTCAGGTCGTCCTTTATCGTGCAGATGTGATCCACCCAGAAAACACAGGCATATGCCACGTCTTCAGGAACTGGATTCTCCTTGTCGTTTAGGGAAAGCAACTGGGACATACCGCGATGCAAAAATCGATTAAGACGTTGTAAACAAACAATGGCCAACTGGCGTTCGTGGAACGCTGGTTTGAAGAACCAAATGTCACGACCGCATCGCGGTCGATCCATGAGGAAGTCTGCCACAGAGGGATGGATGAAGCGGACTGTTGGGATCGAAGACACAACACAACTGAGTTTCTTTATTGTCTGGGCGGATGGTCGCCCATCAGGGATAGCGAGGAGGTCGTCAATGGCAGTGCTAGTGAGAGGGTTTCGGAGAACAAGGAGCATGCCAATGATGGTTTTGAAATCCACGATGAAATCTTCATCATCCCATTCTCCCATGAATTGTAGTGCGGTTCGATACAAGATATCGAGCTCAGCTTCCGCCGTCGATGCTTTCCTTCCCTGTAAAACGATATCTAGGCGTTTCCGAGGATCGTGTGCGTCGATGAAGTCACATGCTATTGAGGCCCATACAAAAAGACCAAAGGCGCGGCTAGTCAGCGCGTTTATTTTCTTCTTTCCAGGCCAACCTACGCCCAGATAACTATTCTTCTTTTGAATTATATCCAAATGGTGTCGAAAATATATCGAAATATCGTTGTTACTGGCCGTGGACGTTAAATCTAATTCAAGGATTCTGACATGTGGTTGTAGCTCGAATGCGAGTCGCATGTCGATATCTGGGCGGCTGGTGACAACAAGTCGAAAGGTTGAGGGAAGATGTGCTGATTTCTCCGCCAACACAGCTAAAAGTGCTTTTCGGTCGGCTACAGTGCCACACTCATCCAAGGCATCTAAGACAAGCACGACTCGTGAACCTATTGGCACGGAGGAAAGGGGATCGATGAGAAGCTCCTGAAATTGGGAAGATATCGGTGAGACGAGAACCTGAAGACTGTTTTCCACAGCAGCGGCTATGAAGCCTCCCATATCGGGGTGAAATGAACTGATTTGATAAGCTAGCGTCCGTGCAACAAGAGACGGGTCACTTCGTTCAGTAACGTCGCGATCGAAGAACAGAAATGCGCCCAGCTGCTTGAGTTGACGAAAGCGATCCGCAAGGGTTGTTGATATCGCGCTCTTACCTGAGCCGGCCGGTCCATGAAGCCACAGGGTTCTCTGGGTGGATGCGGGGCTGGACGCCCAGTTTATGACGAGGGTCAACACGTCAGTCCTGGTATTCTCAAGGCACCCCTTGCGTCTTGATCCGTCCATATTCGCGGGCTTGAGTTTTTTCAGAACATTTTGTTTCGCTGATCATGATAAATGATAAAATTACGGTGCACGCCGTCAGCAAAGTGTATCTGCGATGTTACAGTCGGAATCCTCACAGCCAAGATTGAATTCGTTCTTGTTGTATGTAGTATATTGGTTTCCACCCACCTCGTTGAAGGTGGAGTGACTAACATCGAGATTTTGGGCCCCCCGGAATGCCATGGCGGCAGTTGAGGAGTCAGAGACTAAGCATACGTCCTGGGCGCCTGTAATCTTGGAAGCACATGACAACCTTCAACCGACAACAGGCGACGGCAGTGCTCAGCGCCTCAAGTTATGCTCATCCAGTCGAGAGGCATAACTTGAACTTGAACTTGAAGTCGTAAATTGAAGTTAACTTGATGATATTCAATTTCCAGGTAAGCGTCCAAAGACTATATAGCTTCTGACAGTGTTCGAGTCGTTTTCTCAGTTGTGTTCAAGTTTTGGCTCGGTTACTTTTAGTAGCCGCTGAGCGGTAAAGTCCAGGTGCAACTTGAACGAAAAGAAACCTGTACAACAATGTGCATCATGATACGGAAGTGGTCCTTGGGAACACAGCTCGGCCCCTAGGCCGCGCAGCCATCCATGTGATCGCGTTTTTGGGTGTCTACTTGTAATGGCGCCTCAGCGGACCTTCAAGCTTCAAGCTTCAAGGGTGGTACCGGGCGAAAATGCCGGCTAAAGAAACCCACTCACGCGCTGCTCGTGGTAAAGCGGGATCGCGATCCGAGTCTCTGTCCACCCAATAGCGAAGCAAGGCGAGGCCCTCCAAATACAAGTAGAAGCGAGATACTACCATTGGCTTGAAGTTGACAAGACATGTATTTCGCTTCCTCTCTTTGCCATCAATTTTCGAGTTTTACCTCGTTTGTTTAAGGAGTGACATACCGGGCCAGTTTGTCTCACAGGCTCAGGTATCATAACTGGTTTAAAGTCTAGCTCAAATCTTTGCGATACAATTATTCTTATCACGGGGAAAGCCGACGAGCGCCTACGCCTGCGGCAACAGTACATGTCCCAGCATGTCCACCAGCTGGAGTGCCAGGTACAGCCACCGAACTGCAATTACGAATAGAATAGGAACGACGAATTAGGATGTGACCGGTGCACTAGCTGTACGTACTGCCTTCATTCTTTTGCTTACCCCTGAGGGGTCTGACCTTCGCGAATAATATGCAAATCGATCTAGTGAACGGGCTCACAGATCGACTTTCATTACTCCACTTGACCGCATTCCGGGTGTTTGGTTTTGCGCCCTTGGACTGTTCGGAAAATCTCTGAAACATAAGGAAGACACTCTCGGGTCAACCGATACGAGGATTTCGGCGCCAAGGAAAACAATCATTTTCAGGTCTCAAGTCAAGGCGTCCTCGCTTTTGTATTTCTCGAACTGTTGACCAATCTAATTCATGTCTCATACTCACGAATCGGGCAGGCCTCCACATCCGCTAACTGCGTATGCTGTACTACGCGGTGTCGAGGGAACGATAGCCGCGGGCGTCTAGCGGAACATACAATGTTGGCAAGATGGGCAACTCGAGTTGAATCGTCATTTTCAATCTTCAATGTTTCAATCTCGATCCCACGGTTTAATAACCACGCTCCGAACACCTCGGATGAGTCCTGACCATCATTTGGACATGATGACCAACGTTACCTTTGAGCAAAGCTGCAAGCCAAGATAACTGGAAAGCGAAGGGGTCCTGATAGTAACTTTAGAACTCATCATGTCAAGACACGGCGTTTGTATGATGCCCAAGTTAGGACTTTCATTGTGGCGTTTGACTTGCACAGATTTGGGTATCAGTTCTTTTCTGCAAGGCGACGTTAGGGTGAGTGCTCTAGAATCTGGTGGGGTGCGTTGATTTGGTATGCAGAATGTCGTGGAAGGAACTCGAATCGAGCCCTTGATCTTCCCCGGGCCAATGATGCGATCTGGTCCGATCACAGTAGTTGAAAATTTGAATCGAGTTGTTTTCTCAAGTGGAGTCCGAGGAAATTCAACGGGGTGCGTGTAGACCTCGCTTGATCAAAGTTGCCTGATGGAGGGGGCCAGCACTGGCACTGGCACGATCCAAGATGTGGCGCAGTACAGTATATTCCTGACCATATAGCATGCGTTTCCCAGCCAATGCTATGGGTGGGTCACCATGAACGGATTTTCCAACCACGTGACAGGAAGCGACGCGATATCATTGGCTGGCCACGGGCGAATTCCAGACAAGCTCCTATTTGGACATGTTATCACTTTAGCGCCTCGTGTTGAACTTGAGGGACCAACTGGTCGCTTCTATCCTTCCCCCCTTCCCTCAACTCTATAAAGCTGCTTGCAGTTTGACCCGTTTGGGGACCAGGGTCTAGGACTTGGACGCCACCACCAGGTACACTCTAAACCTCCCTCGTACCATACCTGGTCTCTTATATGGCTTGAATACTTCCCTTCAACCCCACAGCTCCACCCCTTGTCCGTCGGTATCCCCTCCCTTCGTTTTCAAGACCGGCTCTCTGTACATATCACATTCGAATACTTCTTGTCGATATCCATTTGTATCTCTGCCGCCCATTATGTTCAAGAAAAGCAAAGGTTCAGGCTCCAACTCCACTCCATCCACGCCCAAGATCCTCAACATTGCGCTGCCCACATTCGGGGGTGAACCGCATCTAACGACGACCAAAGACCTGCCCCCATCAGTCAGACGACCTTCAGCTGTCAATAATCAGACTGCGACGACGCGGGGGGGAACAACCACAAGGATGAAAGAGATATACCCGCTTCCAGTAGATCCTTCCGGGGGAAAGACCTCCAGGACGAGGTCGATCAGTACGACTGGCGGTTTGTCCATTCCATCCTCTTGTCTCATGGGCATCTAAACACACAACGCCGTCAGCGTTTTCACGACCCCCAGCAGCCACTTGGGGAGAGCCTTCTAACGCAACGCAGAACGCATCCGACCGTCCGCGCGGTAAGTGTGGAGCTCATTTTACTTCCACTGGGCTGCTGAAACCCATTACTTCGTCAGGGTCTACCAATCCTCCAGCAACGCGAGGCAAGCCCTCGACGACCGCAGGGAAAAAGCCTTTCTTTGGTAGTTCATTTCACTTTCCAAGTGCATCTGAAAAACTAAGATTGATCTGTGCAGCCGCTTTTCAATCCTCAACGGCCAGCGACGACGAATGCTACACGCAGAAGCAGAGAAGTTCCGGGCTTCCTTCGGGTTTGTCGATTGCCAATAACGATCTGGGAAATGTGCGGCTGGACTCATCGCAACTGTCAGCAAAGCCCAAGGTAGTGGCCACCGGCATAATCAGAGTCAATGCTGCCAGGGGTATGTCCAAGCTGACGCATGGTCCTTGATCATCACCTGACAAACGTCACGGTTAGTAACGACGCACGACCCATATAGCACTGACGGGGGCGGTCCCTCCGAGGCCAAGCAAAAGGTCAACGTCTCGAGAGGTATTTCTTTTCACCTCCCGGTCTACTCCCTGGCCCGTTGGTTTTGACAAACGTCGTCGACAGTACCAATGAAACAAGATACACATGGCACACCTGGAAGTGCGTCGTCCAGGTGTTCTTCGGCCAAGCTCAAGCCACTGAAGCCTGTTAATGTCACGACGAGTATGTTCATTGTTAACGGCCGTCGGGGTGTACTGTTATCTGAAAATTTATCGACAGCACCAATGAAGCAAGAGCCACCCCTCACCGTTCACTGGCAGCTGATCAATTTCTATCAGCGAAGCATGGCGCAGTTCCCTCCACTGCGTTTTGATCTCGCCTCCGATTTTAATGACAAGAGGAATATGTGCTTCTTGGACACATATCCTCACCGCCGGATGACCGATAAGGACCTTGTGAAGCCCGCCACTGACGTCAAATCGATGGCCGTGGCATGCGATGACCTGCCAAAGTGGGCAGATTGGTACGTCTATGTTCACGCGCCCAAGGACGACCCTAGCGCCATCTCTGTTCGTTGCATCGATGTGTTCAGGGCAATACATGACACATACAACAAACGGATGGCCGAGGGGGAAATCGCGCGTTTGTCGGCCCAGGAAAAAGCGCAGTGCGAGAAATGGTTCGCAAAACGCTGTGAGAAGAACTCGGGCTTGGAGGAGTACAACCGAAAGAAGGGGATGAAACGCGTCGATTTGCTTCAAGGCAAGACGTTCTTCGATGGTCTGCGGTTCGACGAGCAGCGTTCGCTTTGGGTGATGCATCTGGCTTGGTCAGTCACCAAGTAATTCACGACTTTTATGACTTCATATTTGGAATCATGTTTACCTACAATATTCGGTTAGTACCCTTCAACTTCAGCATCGATCGATCTGACCGTTTGTCTTGCGCAGGACTGGATCCATAATTTATGCGTGATATCTTCACGCTCATTAGCCCGCCACGGCCCCTCCGATGTATTCGCGGTCGTTTATGATAAACCTTCCCTCACCATCAGTTATCTTTCCACCCCACATCACATCATACTTCTTCCACACATTTGAACTCATACTGCACGCTTGACGTTGCTGGCATAGAGTATATCCATCCATTTGACGTAGTAGCCATGCCCTTCCTTCCCTTAACCACCTATCATTACCTGCGATTATAATGTATTAGTCTGCTTGACTACATGCAATGAACCATAACAAACGCAGGAAGGCGTGAGAGCCCATAGTCGACGCCGGAGTTGGGTAGCCCGTCGATCGGGAAAACAATATCACCATAGGACGATACTGAGTCTGAAGTTCGGCCATTCGACGGAGACTAACGCACAGGACCAGCAGGCAACAGACGATCGCGATTGTCATTTCCGTCACTTGGTTTGATTTGGGAAGCATACTCCCGGTCAGCCGACCAGATGGCATCACAAAGCCTCGTTGAGACCTAAAAGCGGTACGGCAGAGATGGGACCTGTACAACGAGGCCACACCGAGATGCTATCCGCGAATAATGGTTGCGCGGGTATCATTCGACTCGAAAATATTCCAAAAGCGGTTCCAGATGATGCATTGATTAATTGACAAGTCACAAGCAGGCAGTGAGGCGACGGATAACTGCCCGGGACACCTGGAGGACCAGAGGATGCCAAGAAAGTAGACCAGGACGTGGCCTGTGATGTGATGAACGGTGTGAATTGTAGGGAATGAAACGATTTGGGGTCCATAAAAATGCAAATAGGGCAGCCCGTAGTGTCAGGCTGAGGGATTTGTGAAAGCGAGGCCGGTCTCCACTGGGTAAGCGTTCGCCACTAGCCCGTACTCCGTCGTTGACATACAACCTCGATAACTGCATACAATCTGTTAGTCGCGCGCCACCGAAGAGCATCAATAGGGATGCTTGAGGATTAGGCCGAGTGTGCTAATATCCATTCTTGGCTCACGAAGGTCGCGGTGAGCGCCGAACAAGCATTCGGTACGTTTTTCCGTACTGGATCTTCCGCAGTGGAGGTGGTTAGGCTACTGGATGATCGCAGCCACCGACAACATGCGGCACGCACGAGGATGTGATGTTGAACGAAACTGCCTGTTGCCATCCTAAAATACCGAGCGTGAAACCGATTTCGAATTGCAAGAGAAAATATATTCCTCTTACGGTCGTTTTTGTGCCTAAAAGAAGCGCTTAAAACTGTGGCGTCATGATGAACTGGATGCAATGATGATGGGTCGGTCAACAAGAGGTGAACCTATATCAACGCCAAGCCACTTTCACATACCTAGGAACATCATGATTGGACGGCGACATCCGTTTGTCACGGACACTTGCTCTTGAACATCCGGTGATTAGAATGACCCAATTGCCAGCTTGAACTTTAGCCAAAGAAGTTCCGGAAGTCGATCCACTGACTGCTCCAGGCTTTGCAATTGGCGCTCCTTTGGCGACACAGAGCGTGTACAAAGAATAAGGCAGAGTCCCAGACAAAGTCGCCCGACAATTTCACACCCACAGGCCGTGGGGACAACAATAGTAAAAGTACAAGCAAGCCAGCCATATTTGGTCGCGGTTTGTTCAAGTCTCACGTGATGCGGAGAATGCCGACGTAGTGTCGCGACACAGTCGACGTCTATTCGTCGGCGTACTGCCCATTGCAACCACCCCGTACGGCCGTTGTTCCTGTCGTTCGTTCCTCCAGAATCTGACGGTAAGTAGTCCGTTTTTCACGGTGTCCGTCGAGGATTTTCATCGACACCGGGAACCTTCGTGAAGGTCTCGATGTTGGGTTCTTCGGTCTCCGATGAATAACTCCAGCAATCGACGACGGAGCCCCGGGACCACTCCAGGATGGTTGAGCGTACGATGAAGCACTGGCATCGTGAAAGTAACGTTATAACTTGACAAGTCGCCAAAACGACGTGACCGAAACTTCCTTTGACAAGCTGGTTTACTCTAGTCGTACATACTACAGCTTGAGTGTTGTCTCATCACATTCTTTTTGTTTTCAGGATAAAATATATGGCGAGGTTACTTGAATACTGAGGCTTTCCCAGAATAATAAATAATCTCGTTTTGCTTCATGGTATGAACAAAAAGTGACGAACAGTACACTTTTTAATGTTTCGTGATTCATGCAATGAGACATCTAGAAGCACAACCAGAGGAAGAAAACGATAATGTTAATCGGAAACCGAGATAAAAGGTATTGTAGCGGAATGTTGATCATGGAATTATCTGTCAAGCCAAATGGTCAGCAGAAATTTCCAGAGTGTGATCCAAGGGACTTACGATGTACAAATACAAATTGCTGCGCATCGGGAATAAACGAATGAACGAATGAGCAAACCGTGCTCACACAAGAGCTTTCACACCCTCCTCCCACTCCCCCTTCGAAATGCACCCAGCAGCCCGACAACTCGGACACGACACCTCCACCTCATCACCCACGACTTCTTCATCTGCACCCCGCAGCGAAACCCGCGCAGCACTAACTATACAGGACGGATGGAACGAATGAGAACATACGCTCGTTCTCATCCCAGCTGACAAATTGTTCCTCGACGGCCGGACGAGTAGTTGCTTCATCTTAGCATCCAGCACGGTCACATATGGCTCCTCATCCGATGGACCCATACCACAACTCATATCAAAGCATCTCAACCCGGCCTCACGTTCCCTCTGCTCGACACGCTGACGGAGCGTTGGACCGGGAGCTGGAGGTGGCGACCACGGTTTCTTCTGTGGCTGAGGTGGAGGGCCGTGGGAGTCAACGTGGGGACCATGGGGAGCGTCAGCGGGAGGACCACCGCCAAACAACTGTGCGAAGGCAGCCTGAGCGTCGCCGGCGGGCACATTACCGTCAGCTGCCTGAGCAGGACCAGCGCCACTCATTAGTCCATTAAACATCTGCATAAACTCTCCTAAGGATTGCGGCTGCGGCTCTCGGTCGGGACCAGCGTTGCCCGCGATGAAGGCCCCGTTCCCATTCATACCGATGAATTGAGCGAACTGGACACCCGCTTGACCACCAGGACCAGTGGGCGGGTGGTCTGCAGTAGGTGTGGGGGCAGCGCCGGTCGCATCGGGAACGGCAGCAGGAGCTGGAGTACGGGAAAAATTACCGATCTCTTCCATCTGCCCCATAAACTCCTGTGCTAAATGTTCAGCCTGCCTCATCTCTGGTTCATCCGAACCATCATCTTCCATGTCCGCGTCATTGTCATCTTCATTCTCCGGACGCTCGTCTTCAAATATCATGTCGATACCGAAGGTCCAGAATCCTCCATTAGGGTTGGCATTGAGGTCGGCATTAGGTGGAGGGCCAATGTTTGCGGTCGTCGGTGCCGGAGCAGGCTCATCCACAGGTGTTGAAGAGACTGGCTGACCAGCAGGTGGGCCACCGGGCCCGTTTAACTCAACGATATGCACACGCATCCCTGGGGTTGCATTGGCTCCAACATTTCCCTCACTCTCACCTACATTCTCATTGAGATGGGTGCCAGCAAAGGGTCCCATCGAGGGAATCGCATCCCCGTCTTCACGTACAGACCTGCGCCTACGTCTAGTCCTCCTAACAAACGTGAGGTTTTCGGGATCGATATTGAATCGGCATGTAGGACAGGTTGTCTGCATGGGACGGGAGAACCACGGGAGTAGACATGATGCGTGGAATACGTGGGAGCACGGCAGAGATACAATTTTTGGTTCCGTCGGTGTGGCTGTAGACGATGAGCTGGGCAATGATTCGGTCTGCGGTTGATCTTGAGAAATATTCGACATTCAACAACGATCCCGAGCTCATAGACGTGTAAATGTTCTCACCACTCGTGTTGTTTTCCACCTCCACCCCCACCTTCTCTGTCTCGCCATCCTCCTTCACGACAAACCCATCGCCCTCAGCATCCAACAACCGATCCCAACAAATGGCACACCCCGGCACAGAGCCTGTCTCTTCACTTGCACCTGCACCCACACTTGCATCAACATGACCTCCCGGAGCCCCTCCGACACTCTCCAACCTCCTAACCAATCCAAACGGCACCTGCTCAAGCCCGTCAACCAATCTCTTAGCCCTCTCCGGATCCTCTCGATCTTCTCTCGCAATCCCCAATGCCTGCCCGAGCCCTACACCGAACCGAGCCATTAGCTCTGTGAACGCGGCAACGTCAGTCTCTTCTGGTCTGTTTCCGACACCTGGACCTGGAGCACCAGGTGTGCCAACTCCGGGCATGTTGGCGAAGATCGGACCTGGGGGATGCGTGTGGAGAAGCTGGGCGCGAGCCCGTGCGCGTTGAGCTTGTGCTTGTGCGCGTTGAGCTTGAGCCTGTGCGCGTCCAGCTTGAGCCTGTCGGGCGTGAGCGAGAGCATCCGCGGCGTCAGCGTGTTCATGTGCATGGGTCTGTGGGTGTGGTCCACCGGGCTCTACGCGGAGAGGCACCGTTCCAAGGGTGATGGTAAATCCACCCGCGAAGGTAGGGGGAACATTGGCATTAACGGTTGGGGTTCCTGGTTGTTGGGGTCGAGGTAGATTTGGATTAGACTCACGCGTGGCACCTCCAAATAGACGCTGGAATAATTGAAATGTGTCTGCGGTGCCATCAGGATTCGTACCTACCAATGGAATTCTTGAGACTACGTGCACGAAGCCGGGGATGTTTACGGGATGTTGATGTTGAAGGTGTGGTTGAGGGACAGGTGAAGGTTGAGGAAGCGATTGTTGATGGTGATTATTGGTATTGATATTGTTAGGTTCATCATTACTCGTGCGTTGAGAAGGATGCCTACGGTCACGATCTTCATCATCATCATCATCTACCCTCGCACGCCGATTGCTACTGCGGAAACCTTGGGGCCGCGAGCCAACGGGCTCCAGCGCAGGCATTTCTTCATCATCGTCTGGATCCCTATGATTATTGTTGTCGTCGTCGGTCCATGCGCTGTCATTGTCGTCATCAACAGGTTGGAGGTCTTGCATCATCTCTACCTCATCCGCATCGCCCTCGCTCTCGGATGAATTGGAAACAGATTGAAGATCTGGCATTGAGTCACTGTCGTCGTGGTCGTGGGTTGGACGATTGACGCTTGTGGAGGAAAAAGAAGGCTGGACAGCAGCTTCGGCAACATGCGAGGATGACGCTGGTGGATCAAAGGGCGTCAAACGAGGCCCCACATTGCTGTCCACAGGTTCTAATGCAGGCATCTCGCTGTCGTCGTCGTCATCCTGTGAGTTGAAATGAGGGCCAATAGTGCGAAGGAGGTTTTGAATGAAGCGGGGGTTGGAGAAACCCTGATTACGCTGGTTGTTAGTATTGTTGTTGTTGTTCATGATAGCTTGAACGACGTCTTCGACAGCGACGACAGGGACAAGACTGACTTGGTGGTGGTGGTAGTGGTTACAGGACAAGAGTTGGAAATCCCGTGTGTGACGACGCTTTGGTCATGTTTGCCTCTCGCACAGACCAGAACATTCGACTCGCTTCTGCCTTTGGGGCCGACTCCCCTCAGCGTACAGCTCAATACAATGATCCATTGGTTATTTATTATAATAACATCTAATGCGTGCAAAAAAAAAGCCCTTTTCAACCAGAAAATCAAACCCAAGTTTGCTTAGATCAGATGATTTTGCCAAACAAACGCTCGCTAAGATGTTATTGGCTATGGGATAGCACTTGTCAATCATCTTACAAACGTAAGCGAATGGTGTGTGATATAATAAAATGCTTGGGAAATGGGCGAGTTGGATATC
>QLPF01018279.1:0-64631 GCA_003314045.1 Hygrophorus pudorinus | reverse complement strand
CGGAACAAGGGGATAAGGAATCGGCTGCCCCGGACCCCTCGACGCCAGCACCTCGTCAACACGAATGCAAGTCGACGGACCAACGTGCGACATGGACGAGGAGAATGGGCACGAGTGGACAGACGAAACGAATGCCGGGTAGAACAAACTGAATGATGAGTTACTCATACTTCTAGGTGTGAATTTGACAACGTAAAAACGGTGTATAATGCACCTGAACGCGCACTGAAAAACACTGTATACATGTATACTTCTAGGTGTGAATTTGACAACGTAAAAACGGTGTATAATGAACGCGCGCTGAAAATTGCGTTAAAACTCACTCTTTTAGCGATGTTTCAATGATGACTTTGACACTTCTAAAGCAGTGTTATGCTTTCCAAAAAATGTGGTGTGTTTCGCACCAAGCACATAAATACGATGCTTATAGCATTGAAAGCGCATTGATTAACTCATTCTTTTATGGCGTATCTACTTCCCTCAGTGGGTGCCATCCTGAACATCTTCAGATCATATTTCTGCTGCACTGAAAATCCAAAATTCTCAATTCATTTCTTCACTCCATCACGCCGCTGTAGTCCCAGCAGTCGTTCTGCGTACTGAATTTAGAGATCCAGACGGTAGTGATGAATTCCATTCCCGAGTGTACAATGTAAAAACAAATGGGGGTATTATGTGGAGTATGAATGCATATGGGTCAATGACAGTGTAAGTAATATGAGCGAAAATGATGAGATGTGAATGCGTGCAGTCAGTTTAGAGTTGGACGATCGAAGTTAAGTAACGACATGAAGGAAGATAACACGGAACAGTCTTTAAGCCCACCAGCCTTCGTCATCTTGCGTTGGGGCAAGTGACACCGTACTGGGGGTTGGCGAAGGTATTGAAAGACGGGAATACGGGGAACGTGGCGCTTTCGGAGTAGTTGGCGTGGGCCCTAGATTTGGGTACCGGCTAGGCGTAGACGCGTGCATGCTATGTACGCTACCTCCATGAGAAGGAGCATGCATAGAGTCCCAGACGGATGGTCCAGGTGAAGATTCGCTTCGGAGACTTGATGGGGAGGCCCTTCCATTGAGCTCGGCAACGGATGTTCCCGAACGACTCATTGTTGTACTGGCGCGGGAAACGGGTCGAGGGTACCCATGGCCATTCATACGTTTCTGGTACACAGACATAGCGTTCGGAGCGCCATGCTTGCCTTGTTCAACTTCAGCCTGTAAACGCGTGATCTTGGCTTCAAGCGACGCGACTTGCCCCAGCATTTTAATTTCGCGATCCTAAAGACCGTAAGCCTACGCATCAACTTGAAACTTTGAAATAGCTCACCTTGATCAAGCGGTCATTGGCCTCCGCCTCCTCGAGCTGCAATTTTACCAAGGAGTAATCCGCGTCCAATTGCGCTTGCGTCTGATCAGCTTGATCCAACTTGGTCTGAGTGAGTTCTAGTCTGCCTTGTAATTCTTTCGCTCGAAGCTCCCATTCCGATGCGCGTTGTTGGGCTTGAGCGAGGTTTTGTCGTGCGGAAACAGCTACTCTCTCGCTGTTCGCAGATCTACTTTCCTGCTCCTTGAATCGCTTTTGCAATGCAGCGTGCTCGGTTTCGAGTACCTTGCTGTGGTCCCGCAGGCGCCTCAACTCCTTCACCTCCTCGTTGTCAGCTTGGCCAATTAAGGTGGTGAGCATCTCGATTTGCTCAGACGCATGACGCAAATCATCCCAATGACTCTGTTGAGAAGATAAATGGTCATGCTGCTTCTGGAGAAACGCTAAGGCTTGAACGGCAGCTTCTTTGTCACGTGAAGCGAAGGTCGCCTGCAGTTCCAAAGAGTCGACCTAAGACAGAATGTCAGATCTAATACAGGAAAGGCGAAATAAGTGGCCAATTCCAACCTTTGACTTCAGAGTCTGCTTCTCTGAGCCGAGGTCGCGAATCACTTTCTCAAGTTCCGCGATATTTTCTCGGGCAGCCTGCGCTGTGACATCGGAGGCTTGTAGTCGGGCCAGTGCTTTGGATAGGGCTTCTTCGAGTTCGGAATTCCTCGCTTCTAGAGATGTCCCCTCAGCAGCTTCGGAAGCAGCAGAAAGTTGCAATTCTTTCATTTCCGCACGTAAACGGTCTCGATCTCCTTCTGCAATGTTCAGTTTTTCGCTAAGGACATCCTTTTCCACACGAACTTGGCCATGCGCTCCACGAGCCTTAGCCAATTGGACCTGGTAATCGGTATTCAACTTTCGCATTTCATCCAAGTCTCGTTTAGATGTGTCGCGAGACAAAGCAAATTCAGCGTGAGCGCCCTGGACGACATTAGTGGCGGCAGCCAAAGTCTCTGGCAATGCACTGAGTCGTTCGAGGACATCCTTGTGAAGCGAAAAACGCTCGTTGTAATGGAGTGAAAATGCTTTCTGATCGTTGGAAAGATCGTCCACAATCGATTTAAGACGATGCATGGTATCGTCTGATTGGGAACCGCCGATGGTCTCTTGTCTGGAGTTCAGTTCTGCTTGAGCCGTGGTGAGAGCTTCTGTCGCTGCAACAAGCTTGGATGGCAGGTCGCCTAGTAGGACGACGACGGCTTTCTGGGCAGCTGATAGGTCATGGTGACGAGTCGCGAGTGTCTGATGGCTTTCTACTAACGTCGCAAGTGTGTTTGTGACTTTGTTTGTGACCTCGTGCATAGGCTCCAAGAGACGAGTGACACCTTCGGTCACCTTTCCAGTAACAGTGTCAATGTTGAACGTCCGATCTCTTACAGCCAGACGCGAGTCCAGACGCTCAACGACGAGGTCGGCCACCTGTTCCTTGATCTCGAATGCATCAATCGGGGCAATAAGTCTACGGATTTCGGCCGTCAGTTGGCCAGCGATAGAATTCGTGTCAATGACGGGCGTGGGAGATTGAAGAGATGGTAATAAAGGCATAATCTGATCCACGATAAGTCCAGCCGTCTCGCGCTTATCGGAAGCCAGATCAATTAATTGCGAAATATGAGGCTTAACGGCCTGTGTAAGCTGCCTGGTGAGGTGGTCGTAATCAACCGTGTCTGGACGAAGGCTTGCAAGAACCGGTGTCAGCGTAGACATGAACTTGTTGATGAGGACCTCCGGCTCCAAGGAAGGAAAAATGCACTCTATAGCTGCGATGCGTTCTGAAAGTTGGAACACGGCCCCGACGACAGCGTTGATCGTTCTAGTATTGAGTTGCTCCATAACATTTATATCGGGTATTCCTGCCGGTACGCGGACCTGTCCTATGCGTTCAAACATTTTATTGAGCTCGAGCTTCATCATAGCCTGAGATTCTGCATGACCCTGTTGCACGACGTCCCTGATTAGTTCGAAATCCATTTCTCCGCGAGCGTCCATTTGGCTGTCTTCCAAACCACGGGTGGCAGAATCTTGCAATTGGGCACGGAACAAAGAAGCCAATTCGCTGATCATATCTTTGACTGATGAGTCGACAGGCTGACCGCGAGATGTTTCTTTGTACTGGATTATGTCACGGTATACAACTTCAAGTTTTTTGTCGAGAAGAGCTCCTAATCTTCGCTCATAGTCTTGGAATTGGAATCGTTCAGTGAGATCCACAACAGGGTCTGAAGGTCCAGACCCCGAGGAATTACCAGGGCTATGAAGTAGTCCAGATGATCGTCGTTGAGAATCCGGACCGAAGACGTCGTCTTCCGGCCCTCGATAACTAAGTTCGGTGACGAGACGAGTGCGCGATACTTTGCGCGATATAGGGGGAACATCCAGATCGTCAAGCGATGGCTGAGAAACATGTTCGAAGACGTCGTGAGAACTGAGACGTGA
This sequence comes from Hygrophorus pudorinus, assembly GCA_003314045.1. Taxonomy (NCBI): domain Eukaryota; kingdom Fungi; phylum Basidiomycota; class Agaricomycetes; order Agaricales; family Hygrophoraceae; genus Hygrophorus; species Hygrophorus pudorinus. The sequence goes on along the minus strand of QLPF01018279.1, from coordinate 60,818 downwards.
ACGGACGGTTCGTCGGGTGCGGTCTTCTCCCGAGTTGACCAAAGCTTTGAATAAACCAGCAGGAACCGTATTGTTGGACACAGGGTGCTTGAAATCCAAAGGAATAGGTGCTCGTTTATTTTTGGAAGCAGGAGGTCCAGACATGTCCTCCGTCGGCATGAAAGGTTCAATTTCAGCTTTAGCCGTGCTGTCATCATGAAGAGTCTCGTCTGGACTTCCTGCGTTAGCTACCAACGAATGAGATAAATGATTGGACTCTTTGGTGATAGATGGCGAAGAACCCGAGACTCCAGTAAGTATGGATGGTTCGGCAGATGCGTTGAGCGAGCCATGCTTGCGTGATACCGCGACTCTAGGCGTCGTTGGTGCCGAACGACGGATACTCTGTGGTGATTCAGATGGATGGGGGAATTTGAAGGAATTCATGGTGTCTTCGGCAGAGGCAGAGGCACTAGAGGCACGACGTTGCCTCTTTTCCCGGCCTTGTTGAGTTCTACCAGGAGACGGCCCCACTAGTGGAATTCCCGGTGGACGGCCTATCTCGGCGGGTACCACTGGGAATGTTAATTGTGGAACACCAGGGGGTGGGCGGAAGGTGAAACCACCAGGTTTGAATTCTTGAGCAGCAGCGTTCAATGGTTTTCCAAATGAAGGTTGGCGGGAATGCATAAATAGAGGTGCTGAAGGAGGCATATGAACGCCTCCAAACGAGTCTCCAGCCCAGGAACTAGTTTGAGGAGCAGAACCAAAAACAAAAGGTTTAGCCAAGGGATTCAGAGAATCTCGTCGTGCGCTTGATGAAAGCGGAGGGGATTGATGAGTAAAACTAACGCGAGAGTGCGCACGGGCGGGATCATGTGCCGAAAATTGACCGGACGACGCTGCACGAGAGTGAGGCAGGGGAGGAAGATGTCGAGGAGAACTCATATTCGATGGTGGCCTTGTATAGGGACGGTCCGGCGACTCTCTACATAGATATTCGTCTGTCTTTTCCATATGCATTCGCTCTTCCTCGCTTGGGTTAGAGATGATATCGTCATCTATCCGCATACTGAGAGTAACATTGTTATCTGGCGGGCGAGGGAAGTCTGGCAATCTTCTCGGTTTTTCGGTTTCTTGTTGAGCGCGGCGAAGGAGGCGACGGTGAACACGCTGCTGGCGAGCCCGTTCTTCGTCTGAGGGATTGGACCACTCTCCAATACTCTGTAATATATGAGCTAAGGGTAGAAAGACGCATGAAATATACGCACTTCATCATCCGAAGACTCGTTATCCATGTACAAGTCTTCCGAGCCGGTCCACTCGCCGACAGCATCCTGGTCCAGATCATCTATATATCGGTTCCTGATAGGGCTTCGAAGAGGCACCATGGCTTCCTCCTCCTGCATGACATCATCAGTAAGTCCACCCACATCCCGAAGCGATAAAGCACCAGAGAGCCTGGACACATGACGAGAATGATATCTGCTTTGGGAAGCAGTTGTCAAACCGTCCAGATCATCAGCTTCCTCAACATCGCTAGTCTGTTGCAGAAGGTCCTCTGGGCTAGCGTCAGCATCGGCCATGACAATTATGTCTTGGCCTTGTACGAATTGCGGAGCGGCAACCTCTTCGGGTTCCTCTTCCTCCGGAATATCTAGACCAAAGCCAACATTGAAGTCGGGACGACCGTCAGATTGAAGAGGTACGATTGCGGGAAGTGTGACAGGCACTCGGCCTTGAGGTGCGTGAATGCCTTCAAGAAATGCTGAGAGAGGTGCTGATGGAGGACCGGGAGAACGACCGGGAGAAACACGGCGATCAATCTGATCTGAACCAAGAACTGCACTTGGTCCGAAAGGATTTAATGCAGCTGTAGTGCTGTACAAAGTTGGCTGTGCCAGAGACATACTATGCCCGTGTCTATTATGCAAACGTGGTGGAAGGGAAGTAGGTGATGGCGAAATATTCACAGCAGGTTGAGGCGAGGTTGCGAGCGAGCTGAGAGTAGATCCTGTCCGAGACTGTTGCAACTGATTCAGTTTGAAGAACAGAAGGGCAGGATCGGCTGGTGAGGATATCTGAACAAAGACAGATCAGATAATAGGCACGTGTTGAACATGCGATACCTAGAACCTACGGAGGCAGCTCGAGCGTGGGGGGCATGTATCTGAAGGAGGGGATTGCCGGATCCCCTTTCTACTCCCAACTTCTCAAGCTTCTGCTCAATGACCTTTTGCTTTATCGCGTTCCAGGCAGTCTGTTGTGTCACAACACGCGTCAGTGAAGAGGCGGCGGCATTAAATTAAATTCGGGTTTACCTTTCCAGGAAGGAACACGTCAATTGTATCTGGAATATGATACCGCCACGAGTCTGGCGGGAATGATTCGCCAGTGGTCAATTCGGGATATGCGAGAATGTCCTGACTGGAAACAGAGCCAAGGCCCACAGGAAATCGGGCCCATGGTGCCCGAGCGGTAGGCTGTCCACCATCTGATGGAATGGTCTCCTTTGGAAGGTTGACTGTCATCTTTTTTATCTTTTGGGCAGTGGCGGGAGGAGTGCTTGCAGCTGGAGGTGGCAACGGACTCAATCTCCGCGCCGGACCTCCCAGAACTGCTTTTGGTGGCCCTCCTATGCTAGGTTGCCTCCTGCTTCTCGGTGCAAACTGTTGTGGCGCAGCGCCCAGGATCATCGAAGGGTGAGAGAAATGGCCTTGACCCATGGGATGTAATGGAACTCCATTGGGTGAGATGCCAGCCGTTGTAAACTGAGTCATGCTATGGCGGCTGTGGTGAGTGGGACGACCTGGTGCACCTGGTGGTTGAGCATTAAAAAAGGGTTGCAAGGGAGTTTGCATAGACTGAAGATTCATAGGAAATGGAGGATGAATATGAAGAGAAGATGAAAGAGCAGGAGAATACATGAGTTGCCGAGAGTCAAATGGTTGCTGCAAGGTCAGTGGAGGAGGGATGTTAAGCCGTGGTGGGAGGTCATGATGTCGGGCGGCCATGACGAGAACGAATTCTCTTTGAGAGGATGCGGCGCGCTGTATGCTTTATAAAGGCAAGGTCTGGTAGACGCGGTTACCGGTGAGGACGGAGGGTATATAACGTTAGCTCGTCGTTCCAGATAATGTCGAAATAAAAACAATAAATGTTCCGACTCTAAAGTGACCACGTGTGCACGGAGATCAAAAAGAGAAAAACATATTACTGTATTAGCAATATTATACAAAATAACATCTAATCATCCTCAAAAATCGAGTCATCGCCATCACTTTCTCCATCCTCCTCAAACGATACGTCGATGTAAGTCTTAGGTGCAGTTCTCACCGCTCGTTTCAACGGAGGTGGTGCACGCGAATCCACCATGTCATCCTCCTCACTTGAGACCACTTTCCTTGACTTCTGCGAGGGACCTACTTTTGCTGTCGACGAAACCTGTCGCAACGTAGGTTTCTTCACCGCTTTGGAAGGGCCCGCTCTAGGAATCTCCTCATATAGATCCGAGTCATCTACAGCTCGTTTCTTCTTGGACGGCTTGAGGTACATGGAACCATCACTTTCATCTTCTTCAACTTCAAGACTACCAAGGCCCTCAATTAATATATTCCCTTGGATCCAAGGATAAGGTCATATTATTCACCTTTTTCGTTTCGGAACATGCGCTCCTTTCGCCTTGCCTTTGCCCTTCTCAGGTGCGGCATCAGTATTCGCACCCGGTTCCAAATCAATATCCACTGTCTTGATAGGCTGTTTCTTCGGAGGGGGTTTCTCGATAACCTCGATATCTGACTCTGAATCGGTTTCCACCTTCAAAGGTTGTCTCGTAGCCGCAACTCTTTTCTTCGGTGCTGGCTTTTCGTCGTCTTCGTCAACGTCCATGATTTTCTTCTTTGCGACAGGATTCGCCCGTTTAGATTCAGTAGCCTTCTTGAACTTGGCAACAGTCTTCGTAGGTTTAAAATCATCCTCTGAGTCGACTTCCTTGCCAGCTCCGCCAAGAGATTTGCGCAATGTGGTTTGCTTGCGTTTCACAACTTTGCCCGTCCCGTCCAGAGTCGCCAGGGCCTCCCATTGTCTGCAGTCCCTCTAAAACCTTTGTCAGAGGAGAACATACTTTCGGATTATCAGACCCACCTCCCATTCTGCCGAGAACTTGTCAAGATCCTCGTTCCACACTTGAGTCGGCGTTTTCTCGAGGAGGGCCAGTAACTCCGCCTCCTTCTCCAGACCCTGTTGACGAAGCTTCTCGATCTGCGAATACATACGTCAGTGTCTAGTTTAATCAGTATGACCATGGAAGACACACCTTCTCTTTCGTCAAACTCCAGATGGCCATCCCCAGGAGATAATCGTAATCAGTGTCGGCGGCACCAGCACCTTCCTCCTCTTCCTCCTCCACGGCCTCGGTTTCTCCTGCCGCTTTTGCTTTCGAAACCTTGGGAAATGGTCGGAATTTCTTCTTCCGCAACTCGTCTACAATCTCCGCCTTCTTACGATTAGATACGACGAGATCCTTGTCTACGATCATTTGCACGAAGCGAGCTTGGTTCGATAGCTTCTCGAATGCAATTTGCAGCTCATTCGCTAGGAAATCCTACAGCCTTGTCAGACCTTGACTGACAACAGTCATTCGAGCTCAGAACACACCTTTCGCTTCTGGTAATAAGCCAGACGCACAGGATAGAATTCTTCAATGATTTCTTCGGGCGACTTATACTTCCTGATCTTGCCCTCGAAATCAAAGCAGATCATGTTACTGGTATTAATCTTGGACGTGAGCTTGAAATACTCCGTGAAACCCTTTTCTTCAGCAGCTTGGACGTCCTTGGCAACCATGTTGATAACGAAATGAACGTTTAAGTTGTCGTGGTGTTCTTTGTAGTCCTGAACAACTTTGTCAGTGACAAGAGAAAATCAGGTTGCGGATAGCTTACCTTGATGACCCCGTCTCCCTTTTCACCCATCATCGTTTCCAATTCTACCTTATAACTTTGAGTCCACTTGTGTATAGGCAGTTCCGTGATTTCGATGGTCGTGTCATTGACCTTCCGCGCGACCCCGGTCACATCGAACTTATGATCGGACACTTTCTTGATCTCGCCTTTGAAGCCACGCCACCATGGTAGCATTGGCACCATTTCTTCGTCGTTCATCAATCTTCGAATGTTGGCAACGATGTCGACGGGATTGTAACACGGGATGGAAGTACTCCAACCTAGGATGGTTCTACGTCAATAGCGAAACCCGCATGGTACTTGGTTTTTTTTACCTGTTCCGATGCCCTCTGCACCGTTGATTAGTATGAGGGGCAGTATCGACAAGTACCATTCTGGTTCCACCATCTGGTTATCATCCTTAAGATACTTCAGAAGGGGATCATCCGCAGGATGGTATATCACCCTCGTCAGCGGCGAGGGCTCCGTGAAAATATACCTAGCAGCAGCATGGTCTTTACCTCCTGCGTCACGCGTTCCGTACTGGCCATTTGGCATCAGGAGATTGATGTTGTTGCTACCAACGAAGTTTTGGGCCAAATTGACGATAGTCGCGGCCAAACTAACTTCGCCATGATGATACGCAGCATGCTCTCCAACGTAGCCGACGAGTTGGGCGACCTAGAAGAAACATAAGGGGCACGAAACGATATATCGTGGGCCGACTCGCCTTGATTTCTTTGTTTAACTTACGTCTGAAACAACTCCAGATAACTTTCCTCTGACCAGGTTTCAGGCCATCGGCAACAGATGGAATAGAACGGATGTTATCCGCCATCGAAAACAAGATAAGCTCCTTGTTGATGAAGTCTGAATAGGAAATGGGGCTTTTCGTATGATCCAAGAATGTTCCAGGCTGTGGAGGGACTCGTTGAAGTTAGTTGGTTGCGGAAAGCTGCGAATATTGACTACAAGCCTTGAACTGCCTCAACCACTCTTTACGCTCGTCCGCCTTTTTTTTGCTGAATGCAAGCTCGATCAACTCTTTGTCGCCTTCCTGCATAGTGGCAAACGGAATCATATGCTTCTTCATGTGGCTGAAGTAATCCCGAGCGTCTGAGTCCTTGCTCGTTCCCAGACCCTGGGACGTCGTCAGCGACAATGATCAAAGGAAAATCCTCCGCCTGCCTTGTAGTACTTCGGATCCCACTTGTGGGCATCTGGTGTGGCCTCGACCCATTGTTCGTATTCTGGAATAGTAAAGAAGTCGATATGTTGTTTTCCTTTCGTAACCTACATGGACTGCGTTGAACATTTTGATTTTTCACGCAGGTGAGATACTATAATTACCCTGACGATCGGCGTCACAAATTCGACCAAGAACTTCGGTTGTTTCAAGAGAGAGGGAAAAAAATGATCCAGGAAGTTAATGAGAAGGCCTTTGATGTGCGAGCCATCATGGTCCTTGAAATAATGCTAGTCACGACATGCTGACGTTCGATCGAATCAAAACTCACCTGATCAGTCATAATCATCAATTGCCCGTATCTCAAGCTGGATGTGTTCGAATAGTCTTTGTTGTGTTGCAATCCCATTATCTTCTTGATGTTCTGGATCTCCTCATTCTTCATGATTTGGTCATGCTTCGCCTCGCGGACGTTCAACAGTTTTCCACGCAAAGGAAAGACGCCGAAATTGTCTCGCCCGACAACGCCCAGACCAGCAACAGCAAGAGATTTAGCCGAGTCCCCCTCAGTAAGGATGAGGGTACAGTCGCTAGCCTTCTTCGTACCCGCATTGTTAGCGTCTGAAAGTTTCGGTAAGCCGGTCAGACTGTCAAACGTGCAGTCAGCACACAAGGCAGAAGCAAGGCAGAACACATTCTACACCCACCGATTTCTCTTGGTCCCATCAGTTTTTTTGATTTGTTGGTCGGCCTTGTATTTTGCCCAGTTTAGTACGTGGTCAATGATGGTCGACTTCTGAACTGCACCCATGTTAGCACGAACACGTAGTATCGGGATAGGGTATATACCTTTCTTCATGAAATCCTCTGAAAGAGCTGGCTTCGTCCCAAACTTACTCGCCGGTAATTTCAGCTCTTCCTTCGTCTGACTGTCGAAAGCCGCGTTCTCGATCAAGGCATTTACGAATATCCACATGTGGTTCTTGATTTGTGCGCCTTTTACCGTCGCGCCTTTGTTCTTCTTCCCTATGGCTGCAATTAAATTCTTCGCAATTTGATCGGCAATGAGGTTGACATGTGTTCCTCCCTTGGTGGTCGCGATGGAATTCGCAAATGAGACTTGTTGGAATGTACCATCTGAGACGGCAAATGCAACCTCCCAGCGCTTCCCCACCTGCTCGTAGATCATTGTAGGTTTCACTTGAGCAGCTCCACCGGAGTTTTCTGCGGCTTCCGCAGCAGCAGAGCTGAGGTACATGTCGACGTATGCTTTGAAATTCTTGACCTGTAGTCTCTTATCGTTTAAGAAGACTTTTATGTCCTTGACAGTACCCGCCATATCATATACGCGCTTTTTCAAGAGCGCAGCAGTATCGTCGTCGATAGCGTCCATACCGAAGCGTGCCAGGTCCGGCCTGAAAGTTACGCGGGTCCACTCCTCGCCCTTGGCATTCTTCGTAATTTTGGCCTTTCCAACTTTGGACATGTTGTCCGTCCACGTTTGCTTGTATTTTTGACCAGTATTCTTGTCAGCCGTTTCGATGGTGAATTCATGAGAATATATGTTGGCAAGCTTTGCTCCATAGCCGTTGCGTCCTCCTGTGAGTTTCTTCTCGTCGTCGTCATAGTTGGAGGAAGAGAGAAGGTGACCGAAGATGAGTTCTGGAATATATATGTTCTCCGTATTGTGAATTTCGATGGGAATTCCACGGCCGTTGTTGTAAACCGAGATCGAGCAGTTCTCTACGTCGATATTCACTTTTAGACAGTCCATAGAAGGATCGTTAATCTGATCAATTTGTTATTTATTTATTTTTTCAGAAGAACCAAAAAGGCAGACGAACCTTGTTGTCAGCGGCATTGACCAAAATTTCATCGACGATCTTGAAGAACCCCGGCACGTACTTGACATCGCGTAAGATTATTCGATTTATATCTGAATCGTACGTCCACATGTTTTGTGTGATCATTTCTACACTGCCGATATAAGAATCAGGACGTTTGAGGATATGTTCGAGTTGCGAAAGCTACAAGGCATTAGTACGTAGCCTTTGACGAAAACGACGCGTCCGCACCTTGGTAAAAGTCTCTGAGGCGGTCTTCTTTTTCCCATTGACAGTCCCTTTCGGCACAGAAGGGCCGCTCTCTTTATCGGATACCTCTTTGTCAACATCCACATCCATAGCGCTATCTTCTGCGTTATCGTCATGATCAGCAAGGACCTTCTTCTTGGCAGCTACTTTACTCTTGACAGCATTTGCCTTGGGTCCCGTGGGCTTGGCTGCCTTTAATGAGGGTTTGGGTTTGGTCGGTACTTTGGGCTGTTGCCACCAAGTGAGTGATTTGAATGGGCTTACGACTAGAAACTTACAGTCTTCTTCGCAGCAGGCGCATAGTCTTCCGAATCGGACGTAGAAACGTTGTCGATGTCAAAGTTCTCTGCCTCCGACGAGCTCATTGCTGAGAAACGCGAAAGTGTGTTGTGTGGTGGTTAAGTTGAACCTTGCCGGGGGTCGCGTTAACTCAAGTTAGTTGAAAGGCACGTGACTGTAACGCGTTGAACTCCGGTAATGCTCCAGTTGCATACATAAGTTGTCCAATTCAAAGAGTACTCGTGTCTCTACGACCAACTAATCTCGAACCATTCAAAATGCCTAAGGTTTTTCCACGAGACACACATTGAACTAAGGCTTTGCCTTGATATTGCTCACGATGAGATTCTGTGTAGTCCAGTATTAGTTGGGAGCTCTTACGAAGTTACATACTGCTTGTTATATGACTCACTTTGTAGCTCTGGACGTCACCTCGGAATTTGGTGACGGTGCCATCTCCACATACCCAGAGCTGGAAGAGATGAATGAGCGTCAGCAAATATATACCTGCAGCGTAACGCTATGGCATACCTCCTTGGCGACAGTCGTAATGAACCTCTCGTCGTGAGAAATTATTATTACACCTCCGTTCCAAGACTGCAATGCTGACATCAGTGCGTCGAGGCCCTTCAAGTACAAATGACCAAGCCGAATGAGTACTGTCTAGACAGACAAATTTTAGACGGCTCACTTCAATATCAAGATGATTCGTGGGCTACAGAACACTCCATCAATTAAATTAAATCAAGATACAAGACTATCAACGCACCTCATCGAGCAACAAAATATGAGGTTGCTGCAAGGACAGTAGGGCAAACGCTACACGAGACTTCTGGCCACCACTTAAAGTACCTATCAATTGCAACCTAACGAACCAAACAACGTCCCTCAGAAAAATATGTGCACAACGAGACCAATGGAACCCGAGGTCAGAACCTGGCTATACTCACCCGGTCATTCCACTAATCTGAAAATTCCCAAGATGTTGCCGGTACTCCTGTTCAGTCTTTCCTGGGAACTTAGCGGCCAAAAATTGTACGGGTGTCATCGTAGGAGTTAACGTGTCAACGTGATGCTGGGCGAAATACCCTCTATGATGAAGATAGTCACTGACGTGATACAGCATGAGAAGAAGGGCTATTTACACGCGCAATCGGCCATTCCGATTCACTTGCCCAGCCTGGGGGCTCAGCTCCCCCGTCAAGATTTTAATGCTGTGGGGTATAGTTAGATCGCACCAGTTATCGCTGAAAGGGCAATGAAATCACAGTGTGGATTTTCCAGTCCCATTCGCTCCGACAATAGATATGCGTGAATCCAATCCGACATCAATGTTAACGCCCTTGAGAATGATTTTGTCACGCTGGTACCCAAAGTTGACTTCAGACATTTGGAGGAGTGGCGGTGAGATTTTTTCTGTCTCAGGGAACCTTAATGTCATGTTAACTGGTAGTGGCATGGTGCAAAAAATAACCAGCATACATACTTGAACTTCTCTGTTTCCTCTTCTTCGGGAGGTTGGAGGTCAGGCAGCTGAAGCAATCACACATTCCGTCAGCTGGAACCGCAATTTCACAAACGCACAGTTCACTTTCTCCAATATCTTGATCTTGGATTGGGCCTGAGCAGCTAAAGTATCAACACTGACATCAGAGATCAACTCGGAATCATGACAAAGTATCGACACACCCCGATTGGCGTTATATCTCCATCGGTCAATGAACGCTTGCAAATGTTTACGATAGTCCATCTGAGCATCGTACTCTTTACGGAGGTTGCGATCCCGTTCAGACTTCGTGGAGTAGAACTGTGTAAAGTTCCTGCGAAGGAGGCAGCATTAAACGGATTCGTGGAATGACGGCGTTAAGCATACCCTTTGTAATAATCAAGCCGACCGGAATGTTGGTGCACAATGTCAGTAGCAACGGCGTCTCTGTGGTTGAAGCGTCCAGAAATATCCGTAAAAGTGTTGCGTATTTGCTCACAAGAATGCTCGGTCGTGTGACCTAATAAAGTGAGTGTCAGCAACTACGAGCAATTCGAGCCAAAGCATAAAGAACACGTACACAACGAGAAGTGTTCCAGGCCACGTTTGCAAATAATCTTCAAGCCAGGCCAGGGCATTAAGATCAACTGGGAACAATCAGCTTTATGCACCAGCACCAGTCGAGATGCTTACTGTGATTTGAAGGCTCGTCGAGTAGTAACAGTGAAGGCTGCGGTGAATCCTGCGTCGTAGTGGGAAATCATATGCGACAAAGCCACTTGCCTTGACAAACAAGGCCCGTGCCAATGCCAATCGCATTCTATATATTAGTTGCAATCAATCTCCCGAAGCTGCGATTATGGGAGTAGAAATCATACCGCCAGCCTCCACTGAACGACCTTGTTGGCCGTTGCTGATCAGCTTCGTCAAATCCTAGTCCTGTCATTACAAGTTGAATGCTGTCGAGGTTGGTCAGGTGAAATATGTTCACCAGCTAACAAGGCAGCTGCTCTGGCAGGACCGCTCTCCGCATCCATATCAGACAACCGCGCATGAACATCTGTCAATCTCGTTGACGCCTCTTCCCGGGCATCCTCGAACCGTTTTTCATCGCCTTCCAAATCAAGTTCTCCCAGTGTTGCATTCAAAGCGGCTTCCTCTTTCAGGAGGTGGTCTCGCCAAACATCAGCTTTGAGCACTGAGTCAATCGCCAGGGTATCGTCTCCGACGATCTTCATGATGCGTCAATATACCATGAAACGGGTAAGCAGAGCTACGGACCTCTTGTTCCACAAAAAGGATGCTAATGTGCGCAGGGATAGGGACTTCTCGCATGGCTACATGACGAAGAAGTGTCGACTTACCCACACCTTTTATCATTCTAGTAAGTGGCAGACTAATGTACGCGCGTGAAAATACACGAGTCACCGTTGCGACCGATAAGACCATAACGTCGACCATGGGCAAGTGTAAGATTTGCTCCCGACCTGGCACGGATATGAAATCAATCAAAAGGATGGTGGAAAATGTCAGAACCGTACAGAATACGGTTGGATCCAAAGTTGACATCTATCGAAGGAAGATGTATGTCTTTGCTTTTCTGTTTGGCTGAGCTGCTTGATTCCAAAGGATTAATCTGGTTATTTGTGAGTTGGGTCGCGAGCGTGCCTCATTGGAGTTATAATACCTTCATGAACATCTCTTCGTACGATTGCTATGACGTGATAGCTTGTCAGAATACAGCTGCAGGAATGGGAGTATATTTACTTGTTTTCGGTATTGATCCAACAGCTTCGAGCCTTCATACAACTGTTCTCTCTTGGAACGTTTTTCTATCTTCGCCTGCATGTGCTTTAGTTGAATGGAAGTAGTAAATGGTAGAGGTCGTGGGCGAACCTGGATTTTGGCTTCCTGCTTTTCGAGCTTTTTAACATCCACTCGGGAAACTCTTGAGGACTCAAAGATAGGGCATTGTAAAATATGGCAAAGATTAATTCAACGCACTTTCCCTTGTTGACAGACTCCAGATCTACTCCCTCCGATAAAGCAATTGTATTCGACATCGCCACTTTGCTCATATCCATGACTTTATCCAATTTGAGAAGCTTTGGGCCCGCTCTCATTTTTGCCCTTTCATTCAGTTGTTCCTCCAGAAGATCGCCCAATCTTGACATCAGTTTCTCCAGAATATCTTCTTGATCTCCAGCCAGCGATTCCAGCATGTCGCGGGCGACCTGTAAGACGTCTTCTTCCTCACCGGCATCGTCAACCAGATAGCCAGCAAGATATTGGACGACGACCTCTTCAGTTCCGGGGAAGCTAGCACGAATCTCCTCCGCGATATCGCCAGACGACATGACAAACTTGAAGTTGACGTTCGGCCACTTCAGCGTTCGGCCCAATACGGCAATTCATCACAGCCATGCTCGTATTTGGCCTCAAAATTCCTACTTCTGGGTGATATCAAGAATATAGGACACTCGCGTTCAGATCATGCAAACGAAGTTCAAGTTGTATTGTCATCGTCACTGTTACATATATGTCAAATTTTGAAATCTCGAAGCCTTCTCTTCACGCTAGTCAGATGACAGTGGGTGTCATTTGAGGCCTGGGACTGAAGTGCAACGGTTCGTCGCTGCATTGGAGAGGAAGAAAGGTCGAAGCTGAGAGGACGATGGCAAGGCGTTCCAAACCCCAAGGCATTGCGGAAAAATCTACGAACCGTTGCGAAGGGGGCATGCAGAAATTTGCTACCGACGATGATTTGGGTTTTCGGTTATGGAACGGGTGTACTGGCTGATCGTTGGGGGGCGCAGGAAAGGATCGGACATGTCATCATATCCACACCCCTCACTGAAAGGAAGGCTCGTTCTAACGACCTTTGGAGTCGGCCTAACATAAGGTTTCCAAAGTGCTTCAAATACAAACTCTCGCTTCGCAACATTATCCTAGTTGCTGAAAAAAACAAGCGGTGAGCTTTGGAATCAGACGTACACGCGGCGAAAGAAATCGCGGGACTTGATCTGCTGATTCTGCTCGAGTGTGAGTCGCGTAAGCGACGTCTTTGCAAGCGCATTGTCAGCATGTTATAGAACCGGGGGCACGAGCCACTCCTTGCAGAAGATCTTGCGCAACAGCGTTGACGTTTTCGTCGACTTTGAATTCAAGAGGATCATGGCCAGCCGCATCTCCTCCAAAAGCCGCATCTGAATTACATGTCAACCACAGCCAATGATTGATAAATAGGACTGACTTACTCTGCCTGTGAGCATCCTGTAGAGTGTAATCCCCAACCCCCAGATGTCAATGTCAAATGTGTAATCTCACTACATAACATTAGGAACAGTCAAACATGAGATAAAGCGACGATCCAAAATCCAGTTTGAATCGCATGTTCAATTGCATGTTTGACTGTCCCTATCTCTGTGCCATATAGAGCAACAGACAGGGTTATCATTGACCTTCAACCGTCGTCACCATCACCCAGCCCACTTTTGTTTTTGATTCATGAAATATCTTCGAGTTCCCGAAATCAGCAAGGAATGTGTGACCATCAGCGCGGAACACAGAATCATGTTTGATGTCGCGATGAATGACATGGATGTCAGAAAAGTAGTTATGCCTCCGAGTCGACATTTATTATATTCAAGTTGTTGAATTTGAGTTTGGGTAATGAGCAAAAAGGTTATACTCTAGCGCCATTCACTAGGTCTTGACTGAAAGTACTTAAGTTAAATTCCTATTACCGGCCACCTTTCTTCTTCTTGTTTACCACCTTGAACCCTCCCCATTCTTGCTGTGGCGGCTTAGGTTGTGCCTTGACCACGTCCGCGATCGAAACTGGTTTCACTACCGAACCTGCTACTCCAACAACCTTTGGTCGAGCAGCTGCATCCATCTTGCGTCTGCTCACAAACTCCGACGCAAAACGGCGCCCATCCAACATGGTACTACTTGCATAGATCATCTCCGAAATGATTTCGGCGGTCGAAGAATCGGGATCCATGGGGAAGGACAGCAACATGGACATGATTTCTTCCACTGACATGAAATACATCAACTGGACAGTAAGACGTTTAAAGAGCGGATTACACACCGTTGACAGAGCTGTTCAACCCTTTCAGAGAGTCACTAAGCCATTTCAAGAAGTCGTGTGACGGTGCTACAGGGAAATCATCAGTCCTCGGAGAGGTTTTTGCTGCCGATGCTACCGGCGACCGAGGCCCAATTAATCCATTCGCCCGGGCAGTGCTGGGTGATCCAGACATGCTCACAGTAGACGTGGACGGCGTCAAGGACGGGCGAGTAGTAGTAGCGACTCCTGCAGCATTCTTGCCGCTGGGACCCACAGTCATCCACGCACTACCAGTAGCTGGAATTGGAGATGTGGTCTAATGAAAACCAATCATAAGACCGGCAAGATATCAGGTGAAGGGTGAGGCGAACCTTGTTCGTACTCTCAGCGTAGGCCCGTCTGGCTGCCGCTGCCGCGGTTTCCTTCGAGGCAGCTTTCTTACGTCTTTCCTCTTCCTCTTGAATTTCCTTCAAGGTCTTTTTCGTAGGCTGCGATTTAGTAGCATTGGTCCACACGGGAGGAGTTGAAGCCGTCGCATTCGGGGTTGCAAGCGTCTCTTTATGTTGAACGTTGTTGCGGGCAGCACCAGCTTGTGATGTCGGAAGTCCCCAAGACGCCGTAAAAGCCTGGGACTCTTCGCTCACAACTGCCGCAGCGCGTGCCACCCTCTCGCGTTCCCGTTCAGCCGTCTTGCGAGCGTCGATCTTCTTTGCTTCGGCCTCCTGAATGTCTCGCAAACTCAAAGCGACACCGGATGGTTTAGCCTTGGGTTCATCTTCAGTTGACCAGGCAGTAAGCTTGGGCTGAGCAGAAACCGGTGGTGACGGGCTCTTCACAACAGAAATACCGATTATAGGTGGAGCAGTGGGTGTAGGAGGCATTTGTGCGGTTGGTGCGGTTGATTTCCGACGAGACTTAGTAGCTGTAGTGATTGGCACATGTACAACTGCGTCTGCCACAGGTTCTGTCCGCGGTTGCTGCTGCGACTGGTCCGATATCACTGGAACGGTAATTGGACTATCCACGGGAGCGCTCGATACCTGTTGGAATTGGTTATGCTGCCCAACGTTACTAAAAGTCAGGTTGCTGGGACCGGGTGCTTCCTTCCAGCTATCCTCTACGATACCCTGTGACGCAGAGAACCACGGCGAAGGCTCTGCCGACAGAGAAACTGGCTGCGAATTTTGGCCTGTACGGCCCCACGCAGTTGGTTGTGAGGGCGCTACAGGTCCATGAGCAATTGTATTCGTTGAAGTTGGATGGAGAGGATCGAAAGGCCCTGGCCGTCGTCCAGTAGCTGTTTCGTGAGAATTCCATGGGGATTGAGAATTCGTAGCTTGGGAAGGATAATGTGGATATTGATTGGTCAGTTGAGGTATCGTTTTCTGAGCGGCCCCGTTGTCGTGATGTCCGAAGCCACCCGTCGGCGTTGGCAATGACTGGTGTAGCTGTGGGGCTACATATGGCCCTGAAGGAGGATGGGTGTATTGTTGACCTTGACCAAATGATGTATGGCCAAGTCCATTAGAATAACCGCTGAAGCTGTGATTAGAATTTTTGCCATCCGTTTCCACAGCATTATACTCAGACGTCGAAAATGAGGGATTTCCAGGTCCGTTATCTTGCGAGGTATCGTGAGGCACACGAGCATTTCCAAAACCAGTTGCTTGGTTCAATGACGCGGGACCAAAATTAGATGGGTAGGAACCCATATCAACAGAACTGCGACCTCCGCTCCTACCATCGAAAGCTGGGCCAACAGGGTTACTGGGGGAAGCCGGCCATGGCGCTTGGACAGAACCATACGTGCCATCAACGCCATATGCGTCAATGGTAGAAGCTCTGCCAGGGGCAACATTTCCGAATGACGAGGAACGGAATGTAAGGGAAGGATCGAGGCACGGTTCTTTGAATGCGCTCCTCCTGAAAGTTGAGGAGGGCTCAGGCGCCCCAGAGAAAGCCGTGCGCCCGCCGACAGGGGAGTCCGCAGGATATATGTTGCTGCCCAAGGCCGCTGGATCCGGCGAACTATTCCCAAATCTGCCACCGCCGAAAGAGGAAGAGGGAGATTCAGATGGATTTGAAACAGTCCCCAAATACGAGTCCAGAGTGGAGGCGCGTAAGGATCGGATGGGAGCAGGCTGATATGGTCCATTAAATGTATTTTGATCGACATGTGTTACAAACCCTTGAAGAGGTAACTCAGTCTGTCTAAATAAGCCGGGGGGAGGGACTGGGGGGCCTAATGGCAAAGAAAGGAATATTTTATCCCCGCCTGAACGACGGGCAAGTTCTCCAACGGCCGTCCATTCGGTGTCCAGATGGGTGCGTTTCATCAGTAGATCCGGAGTAAAATAGCCATCGTCATACCACTTCTGCATCAAGTCAGCTCGGAACGGGCCTGAAAGCCACATTCAGTGTCTGCAAGTACACATTCGTTCAGAGACCTTACCTTGCACTTGACCTTGAGGATCAAGGTAAGACCACTCGACGCTGGCTAAATCCGGGATACCTGGTGGCGGTCCTGCTGCAGAATTCACGTCATCTTGGGAGCCAGAAGATGCTTCGTCGCTTAGAGATATATGCTCGATACCCGTGTTGAGAACCTGAGTCTCTGGAGGCATCGACTCCTTGGATGGCCCAACAGTAGCTATGGATCGTAAATGGTCAGACTCTGGCGAAGGCTCGCGAGCAATATCGGGGGTCTCTTGCGTATTCATCTGTAGTCCAGAACTCCGATCTCCTTCCTCTTCCTCCTCTTTTATCTCTGATTCCTTACACTCCTGCTGATTTTCCGTGTCTCCGGACTCTCCACGCCCACCAGCCTTTTGGAAACCTTCCGAAGCTCGCCGTCGGGCAACCCAAGATTCCCCCCCGTTCAAAACACCATCAAAAGGGCCGATACGAGTTCGAGGGGATAGAAGGTTTCCATCGCGAGGTGAAGCCAAAGACCCATGCCCTGAAGGCATTGTCAACTTCCTCGGCGTTATTGGCGGAGGTTGATCTTAATGAGCCCACACATCAGTGTCTGGCGGTCGTGCGGGAAATGTCAAATAGTCACCTGTACTTTTTCTTCTCATCGAGCCAAACCTCTCTCTCATGGGACTGGTGGCTGTGTTGTTAATTCGGGGCCGCTCACCACCAGTAGCCTGCGTAGACAGAGGAGAGAGATAGTCTGTTGATTGACGCCGACGAAGGTCGGAATTAAGAGGGCTTGCAAAGAGCTGTATACTAACCCTAAGTAACTGAAAGGAGAATAGATGTACGTGGCTTGACTTCACCTTCTTTTCTGCATCACCCATTTCCCGCAGTCCAATGGGTTCACTCCCGACTTCACGAACAATGCCTTTCCATCTTTCCACTTCCAGCCCTAATCCTCCTCGGCCTCCCCCATCCTTGTAGATTGTGAGCATTTCCTCTTTGGAATACCTGAACGGATAGGCCTCATCACGTTTCTCAGGCTGAGGAGCTGGTGCAGAAGACACGAGGGCCGAATACGTGGACGCGCTGGAAGGAGGCGCGCTGACGGTTGGGGGTGGCGAGGGTGGAAGTTGTGCACGCGAAGGTGGTTGCTTGGTACGCATCCACTCTGGTCCAAAATGCATTGTAGTAGTTGCCATTTTACAGCGATACCTTGAAGGTTGGTTAGGAGAAAAAACGATGAATTCAAGTTGGTAGACTTTGTTTTGAAGACCCGGCGTGGCAAACTTGTACTTTCCGGAAAATGACAATGGGTATTTTAGGGCCGGTTTATAAAGACTCCAAAAAATAGCTACAATTTGTATCTACTTTTTGGTCATGTCATTTTCACTCGCCATTTAGAAATGGGAAGTGCTGCAGAGAAAGCAAAGCTCAGCATCAGGCCGATATAACCCAAATATATCTCACCTTGTAATTTATTCGCAGCAGGGATGATGGCTGCCACAAGGAAAATGACCCCAAAGCCCATACAGAGCCCCGAGACTATATAGTAGCCGTCGCGCTCCGTGATGCATTGCCCTCCAACCATCTTACAGACGTCTTTGCCGTGTTCGGATACACATTCAGATGCTACCGAAAACTGATTGAGAAAGGTTGTCCCTATAATGTAATGAGATTGACCAACCCTTGATAGTTAATTCAGCGCTAGCCTCCTCGACTTTACACGTGGCTATGCTGAAGAGATCCACACCTACACATTGGCGTGTCGGGACTGTGGGTACCAAGAAAGAGCTTATGCAAACGCACCCTTCAGAACAAACCATTTTGGCCATGTTCCTCCCATATTAGTAAATGTGTTTAAAAGCTACGAAGATATGAGCAATGTGTGAGAAATGCAATAGTGAAATTTTGCCTACAGTCATGTATGTCCCTCCGATGAGCGGATCAGACACCCGAGTATGGAAAGCGGAGATACCAACGAATTGTATGGTCCTGCATGACGTGCATTAGACTAGTACGAAACATCACAACTAGGAGGACCTTACCCAGTCAACGATGAGGTCACAGTGTAGAGAACGAGGAACACGAAGAAACTCATAGCAAGAGGAGGCTTCGGGAAGTAGTAGACAATTAAAGTCGCGACAAGGGTAAAGCCCAATCGCGGCCAAAAGGCATAGATCCAAGGACGAAGGGGTTTATCACCCCTAGACCACCGTGCCGCAAGCCAGCCCCCGAATATTTGGAAAGGGAAATCTATGAGCACAGCGATAGCAAGATCCTCGCGCTTTAAACCCTTCTCGACCATTTTAAGAGAGGTTGCCGCCTCATTGGCAGCGAAGCCGATTTTTGCAAAGAGATGAACGAAGATGAGTAGTTGAACGTCTGAAAAAAAAAGTGATATTAAATTCAGCTTACACCTAGGAGATAAAAGGTAAAGACGTTTTAGTTTGCAGATTGTCCATATCGTCTTGTACACAGATATGATGCTCATGTCTTTTTCACCCGCAGGTTCTCTATCCTGTGGTTTCAATGAGTCAAAGTCAGTCAGCTGTTCGCAGCAGTACGTGCCTCTCTCTTGAAGAAGATAAGCCAAGCGGTAACGCCATAAGACATGACACTCCAAAATCTCAAGTAATCGCTCAGCATGAGACGTGGTAATCCCCATTGAGCACTGCACAACGCCTGTCATCAGTGGAAACATCTGGAAGACAAGTATTATATGCATACGCGAAGGCCTCACTGTTAAAAGCAAGGAAGACTGTGAATGAAGCAAAAAATCCGGTATTCAGACCAATTGTCTGGCATGTGGACGCGTAAGACAGATTCTCCGGTGAGAGAAGCGTGAGAGCCCAGCCTGTGAGGTCCAACACGTCAACGTCGCGTCAGAGGCGAGTAAATCACAACGATCTACCGTCAACGGCTATGTCTAGATTATTTCAATCAGTGATTTTACTTTTATGTCAAAGACTGCTAAAAAAACTAACCTTGTGTGGCTGAGAAAAAGACCAGCGAGGTGAAAACGAAGGTTAATTCGGTCAAGTTATTCCCTGGCTAGTATAACAAAATGAATCAGACGTGCACAATAGATATAAAAGCTACAAACATCATCGAGTAACTTCTGGACGTTTAAGGATATATATAGCATCAAAGACCCAACAGTAATTTGCATCGGAATAATCCAGGATTTTCGGCGGCCAATCGACTTGATGAACACGGAGTCAACAATGGGTGACCATAACAACTTGAGTGAATACGGATAACTCGACAGGGCAAACGTCGCTAGCTGTGAATAAGACAAATGTTCACGAAGGATGAATGGCACAGATCCTGAACGACACGTTAGTGACACGGTCTAACTCACAGACCAAATGACCTTACCTAAAGCAAGTCCCAGCTAATAAAACGAGAAGATTAATGTCTGTAAATTGTTCATGAGTCTACCAGAAACTCACCGGAACACCCTGTATTAGGTCTATTCCAGAAGCGATAATTCATCAACGAGAGTACAGCAGGGAAGAGGGAACACTAACAAAGAACACACAATAGCACCATTCCTCTCTTATCTTTAGAAGAAATTGGACGCTTGGCATCGTATTCGCCGCCATAGACCTCTTCTCCATCCAGACCTTCTGCTGCTTGAATGCTATCCTCCTCGTCCAGCAAACGCAGTTCTACCTCGTCTATGCTACCATTGACGCCAACTCGGGATGATTTGGGAGTCCTTGGAGTTCGCGGCGAAATAAATATGCTATCTAAAGACGAAGACACGGCCATGGCATTTAGCTTTGGTGGCATATCCGTCTTTGGTGTCGTTCTGTACTGTTGGTGTGGTTTCTTCTCGACGAACCAGATGAGGACATACAGATAGGTAAGTTGTAGCCTTTGCACACGGACCTGTTCGGAAGTGATGGTGAGTTGAGGCAAAGTCGCGGTCGTCGCGCTGGCGCCAAACAAATCGCAGGTCTCCGACTGAGGCTATACATTTGCATCAAACGATGTTTCGATGAACATTCTTGCCAAGTAGGTATAGTAAATATTCAGACAGTACGTGTATACATAAAAATCCTAAAGTCAGAATTTATCGACTATGCGGCTTAGAGAACTAGTAGTACTGGCAACCTCCGCATGTTGTTGGACGTCTTCGGCTCCATCCAATCGTGTTGGAGGCATGGGCCAAATTCGTTCTCTGCACCCTTCGTAACAAGTCAAAAATCATCAGAAGGGACAGAAACAGCGAGAACTGGGTCTTGTCATCATTACCATTCTCACCAACGCCAGATAGAAGTGCGTTTTCCGAGCTTCTTACGGAAGAACAAATTATAATCCGGAAGTATCTAGGACTCGGAGACGGCCTAACTGATGCATACTGATGCAGTACTGATGACTTGCCTCTCTCGCAGATTCATTTCTCAAGGCATGGCCTCGGTCTTGCTATTAAATCGACGGTCATCCCGGGGCACTACTGAACGATCCGCAGTGTGTTTAACGGACAGCCTTGAGCGCTAAGCGCTTAGCAGCTTGTTGACCGGACTACTAGTATGAGAACAAGGTCAAACTGGATTTGAGTGCGACAGGTGGCTAATAAGAAGCTGTACATTCGAGAAATACAAGCTACCTGTACAGGGTTTCTTGATAAATTCTAATACCTTCTGTTCTCTTCCATGGGAGTGCTAGGAATTCGAATATTCAAGTTCACGGTCAACACAAACTGGTCACGGTGGCGCCTGTCAGCGACGTCAAACATGTTTCCAGCCGCAGTCAGCACTGGCAGGAACACATGTTCCTTGCTCGTCTTCTGGGCGCGTTTTAAACGCCTTAAAATGTCGTAACTGACCCCTTATCCCACAGAGAAACTTGTCAACTCAAAGGACCTGGGAGACATAACCCCTATTCAACAAACTATGCTTCAATCCATAATATATCATCTACTACTCGTCCTGTCAGCTTTCTTATTCGTTCATGTTGCAAGATTCACTTTCCACTTTGTTTCCATTCGTATCTCACTGGGACATGTTCCTGGCCCACGACCCTCTTCCATCCTTTGGGGAGAGGAATGGCGTCTCTATCACAGTCCTCCCGGTTCATTATACGTTGACTGGCACCAACGATTTGGTAAAGTCGTCAAATTTACTGGTGCCTTTGGAGTAAGCTATTTTCCAAATATCCTCCCATCGTAAAACTGAACTTTCACTTTCACGCCTTAAGCACCAAGTCCTGTCTATCACAGATGCTCGCGCCATATCTTACATCTTGGGCGAGGGTACTTATCTATTTCCCAAACCTCATGGAGTCCGTGCCTGGTTTCAAGCTCTACTCGGTGAAGGAATCCTCTGGATTGAGGGTATATTCATTCCCCTCCACATTTGTGTCTCGCAGCTCTCATTCAGTTTATTCAGGTAAAGAGGCGCATGAAAGGCAAAGGAAAGCTCTGGCGCCAGCACTAAGGTAGATTTTCTGTCCAGTCTGCTGAACCGCGCTTAATATTTTACAAGCAATCAATCTGTTCGAGACATGACTTCTATTTTTTATGAGACATCAGCCAAAGCGAGTACATTGTTAATTCTAAGAAAATTACATCTAAAGTTTACTCCAGATGGCGGCACATTGGACCAAACAGATAGAGGCTAACAGCATCAACGAAGCCGAGATCGAAATCACTAACTGGGCTGGCCGTTTCGCGTGAGGAGCCTTGAATCCTTGATTTTCGCATATCTAAATATCCCTAGTCTTGATACCGTAGGACTCGCTGCCTTCTCCTACGATTTCGATGCCCTATCTGGACAAGCCCATCCTCTAGCGGAAGCCCTGGACGGCCTTACCAATAACGAGAACAATTTGACATCATTTTACATGCGTGCGTTATTTTGGCTTTTCCCATCTATACTCTCTATCGGCAAAAAGGGAGAAATGATCAGAAGGACCAAAAAAGAATTGGGCGATATCGCATCCAGGATGTGGAAGGACGCCAAAATTGCTGGTGATCCCAATAGAAAAAATGTGATGTCACTGATGTGTAAGTGATTTATCTGTCGAAGCCAGCGCAGCTGAACGTTCCACAGTGAAAACCGATAGTATAATTGCAACTTCTGGACAACAAATTAGCGAGGAATATATCGTGGCACAAATGCGTACTGTTATATCCGCAGGATACGAAACGATCTCCGCCCTTGTTGCGGTATGACTCTCCTTCATTACGATCTCCCGATAAAATTCAGACAGTCCTTTGTAGTGGATCTTGTACGAGCTCGCCGTAAATCCAAGCCTACAACACGACCTTCGGGAAGAAATCTCTACTTGCGGTAACCCGTCATTCGACGAGTTGAATCAAAAGTTTCCTCTCCTTGACGCCGTGCTGAAGGAAACACTCCGTGTTCATCCTGCGATACTAGAAAACCATCATGTGGTGAGTAGTCTGAAACTAATCTACCAACCATGCTAACTATCGATTTTGTTGAATATCCAGGCTTCAAAGACAATCAGCGTTCCACTATCCCAGCCTATTCCGGGTACTTCTGAATTGCAGTTGGTCATACCGAAGGATACTATACTGGCCATACCTGTAAACGTCATCCAATCGGATCCACTTGTGTGGGGCCCAGATGCCGAGGTCTTTCGTCCTGAGCGATGGCTAGAGAGAAAAAAGGAAGGTGCTAGCAATCGACGGGAGATCTTTGCTTTCAGCGAAGGGTCAGTATTTTATCAGAGCCACTGAGGGATACTGATAATAATTACTGATGTACTTGGAAGTCCACGCACCTGTATTGGCAAAGCGTTCGCTTCCGCAGAAATCAAGGTACGTCACAGTTCGCTACAAAGGCCGATCTTCTTATTGATGATCATATGGCAGGCCCTCACCGTGACCTTACTCCGCCAATTCACGTTCTCGTCACCTCACACGATTGAAGCTTTTCAAAGCTTTGTGATCCGACCACGCATCAAAGGCCAGGGGCCAAGCTCTCTGCCACTGCTCGTTCGTAAGATCGGGTGTTAAAGGCGTTGATCTAGAATAATCTCTGTTGAATTCGTCTCAAGCATTGGACTTGTACATGTAATGCAATACAATTGCAATACAATTCAGACTTTGTGCCGCAGGGTCAGTGTTTGGTGTTGTTACGATCTAACGGGCATCAGAGTTTCCACGTATGATAGTTTTCGATGGTGAAGTCCTTTCATGCACATAATTTCCGATAACCAACCAACTTATCTGTCCATAGGTGTTCGTCAATAGCGAGAAATTCGCCTGGTAAGCCTTCTACTTCCGCAACTTTCATCACTTACATCATGAACCACAGTGAGTCTTGCATCAAAGGACACCGTTCTTCGTCGTGCCATCACACCGATCGTCCCCTCTTTGAAATCAAGAGGAAAGGTAGACCGGTTTCTCAATGTGAGAAATGCCGTGAACTACGACAATCCAGGCGAGTGCACTCGAAATGCACTTGCCAGCATGATAGGGACACCGCAGCCCAACAAATGCGAGCATTGTCTTCTACCAAACGTATGTAGGCCATATTGATCATATTGGTAGTTTCCCCTGACATCTGGTAGCGATGAGATATATTCCCATCGTGCCTGCACTACCCAATGGCTTAAGAGACCTCCAAGCGGCGCAAGTGTCGAAAATGGCACCCGCGGATTCGAGACAAAGAGGTATGCCCTGCAGTCCATCTAGTGACTACGCCTATGTCAATACACGTCCTAGTTGACACTTTACTCAATCCTTGTAACTGCAAGAGCATATGGAAATGCAAATGTAGGGCATCGAAGACTGTGTCTGGTCCACCCGAAGCTGAGAACAGCCTCGTTACTCTCGCTCGCGCCGCATCTATGTTCGGCAGTGGGGAGTCAAACAGTTCATCGCAACCATCGGCTAGTGGTTCCTTCAGCCACCTGCACAAATCTTCAAAACCTAAGCGCAATTCACGACCGGGAACTCCGAATAATTCCTCAGGCAAACGACATAAATACAGCAGCGCAAAGGCTTCTGTTCGACAACGCGGTCCCGATCTCCCTCCTATCTACCTTTCGACATCTTCAGAAACTCAAGCTGCACTACCGATCTTTCCCGTCATGCCTCCGATGACCACAATTTCGTCGTTGGCGGGCTCTGGATGCGTTTGCGGTCTGCGATGCGCCTGCCCTGGATGTACCCAGCATCGCGGTCCGGAGCACGCTTCCAAAGACCGAAAGGACTGCGCCTACGGATGCGGGTCTTGTATCGACCATGCTGGCGGAATTGAAATGCCCTCCGTGTCCAACAGCAATATTAATTCGGACCGGCTCAGCATAATCGACCAATTCTTCGCCAGGGCGGCCGCCCTCCCTCGTCCGCCTACGAATCGGAAAATGGGCGTAGGCACCGAGATAGACCCTATGAACGTCATGGTATACCCCACGGCCGCACTGGAGACGGAAAGACACGGGATAGCATTCGGGCTTGTTAGTTTACCGAAGTTGGATTGCTGCGGGGGTGTTTGTGGCTGTCCTGACGGAACGTGTGGTTGTGGGAAGGCTTGTAATGGGTGTTGTGCGGAACATTCCTCCCAGCGGGTACGGAGTTTATTGGGTAGCGGAGAAAGTAGTTGCTCTGCGTTGGTAACCGAACCTGTGAGTTTGCCAATTCCCACACCTGTGAGGAGTTGCTGTGCTAAGTAGGCTGGTTGTGACGACGTGAATTCACTTCTCATGCAAGGGTCTGTTGTCTTATCATACTTCTATGGTCCTTATTTTGTATGTATTGGTATTGTACTTGTCGAGTGTGGGGGTCAAGCAAGAGTTCATTTTGTTCTAACTACATCGATTTCTGGGCCCGAAAACAAAGATACAACACAACACAAGAAATAAACATTTTTCGAACTGGCACCACATGATTAAACAACTACACCCTGTAAGTAAAATAATGGCTCAATCATCAATAGGGAATGCAGGCAGACCGAAGTGTACGTACGAATCATCTAGGGGGAGGGAAGAAGTCAAATCGTAAGTTGAGTATCGATCAAGAGGCACGTACCGTCATAGTGGAAACGAGTCTGATCGAGTAACATAGGGGCTCAGCATGCGTGTAGCAATAATTGAATGTATTCATACCTTCTTCGGGTTATCGGGAGCATACCGGACGTAGCGGTCGTTATCGGGAGGTCTGTTCGTAACGTATGAAGCATGGAACTGAAAATTGGGTCGGGCAAGAGACATACCGTTCCTTCTTCTACACGTGGAGATGAGATCAAATCAACGATCGCGTCGGAAAAGAAACCGCACCTTGCTCGACGCCAGCATACTCTGCAAGGTCACACACACCGCGACGACGCTCAACACAGGGGACCATTCGTTCCCGAGTATAGAAGCGCATATCTAAACCCGTAGGATGAGTATAAACGTGCTGCCTTGTTGTATGTGGTTACGCACATGGCCGTTAGAATACACGTGCTGTGCATATACCAGTGTATGAGTGACTGAGTAAGGGAGCCGAATGAGGCACTCACCGGATGAATTGGAGCTTGTTTCTGTGGCTCTACGACGAATTGGACGGCAGGGGATGATATGGGGTATTGAGAATCGAATCTGAATTTAAGAGTGAATACTTCGCCCTGAGTGCGCGCTACAGTTCAGATAAGAAGCAATGGTTTACAAATATACGCACCTGGTACAAAGAGTCGCCCTTGACCTCTATGGAGAACAACCACGTTTCGAAGTCGTCTGCCTTGAGGAGGTTGATACCTGGATCCGACTTGACACTGTGTTTGTGGGTACTTGAGTAGAATAAGACGCACCGACGGGACAGCCTTCGGTGTTTATCTCCATGAGCTCTTTGCGCAGACGCCTTGTAGCGATGGTGGTCATTGTCGAGGCGCAGGAAGCGTTACTAGTACTCGTGGTAGGCGGGGCTCCGCTTAGCTTACAGCAAGCAGGGCCAAATACTGAAACTATAAAAGCAAAAACTTTTTTTTACGAGTTCTTGCAATGTCTTTCCCTCCCCGCCATAGAGTCACTTGTTTTCTCATATTTCAAGAGAAATTCAGGCGCTCGCGGGGATGCAGATTATTATTCTTGCTTTTTCACAACTGGTAACCGTGGCTTTATTCGACTACCACTACGCTAGGTGACCTGGCAAGGACATTCTATAATTCTTATTTTACGAATAAATTCAATCCTTAGCCTCCTTGACCCTCCTCTCCCGGTCCTGGTTAATATCGTCCAAAATGTCTTTGGCACCTGTGTTCATCAACACTTTCGCCAATTCCATCCCAACAGCCTCAGCATCCTCCTTTGAGCTCACCTTCTCCTTCAGTGTATGTTGTATGTGCCTCTCACCACCAATAGCCGTAACGCAACCCGTCAAAGTCAATACCTCTCCGTCCAATTCGCTCGATACACCAACCGGCACACTACACCCTCCTTCCAACACTCGTAAACACGCACGTTCAGCCAAACACGTCCATTGCGTTGGCCGATGTATCAGAGCAGCGCAAAGCTCTTTCGACGTTGCGTCGTCGGATCGGATCTCGACAGCAAGGGCGCCCTGACTGACGGCGTAGAAGAGCGTCGGAGGGGGGATGTCGGCAGTTACCCGCGAGGAGAAGCCAAGCCGAACCAAACCTGCTTTTGCGAGGATCAGAGCAGCGTAAGGACCCGATGGGTCGTCTAGTTTCGCCAGACGGGTGTTACTTTGGTAGAGACATTAGCAGAGACCACTGAGTAAGACAATGAACTCACAGGTTTCCTCGCTGTTGCAATGCAGAGTTTCGTGGATGATGTTAACGCTAAGATAGTAGTAAAAACTCACGACATCCATAAAAACTAGCGATGGATACGTCCGCTTTAACTGAGCAACCCTCCTCACACTGCTAGTACCCACAACGCTGCCCTTGGGCAGTTCTGCCAGTGTCGTCCAGGACTCGCCTTGCTTCACAACCAAACAATCCACCGGATCTTCTCGCTCCAAAATCGCTCCAATCTCAAACCCTTCAGGTAAAACAGTTGGAACGTCCTTCAAACTATGTACGAGCATATCGACGACATTCTCCTTGAGCGCCACCTCGAGCTCCTTTGTCCACAGAGCTTTTCCGCCGAGCAGGTATAGAGCCTGTGACTGGTTTTTGTCACCAGCAGTGGACATGAATGAGGTCGTAAATGTGTATGTCGGAAAGGCGGCTTGTAGAGCGGATAGGACATGATTCGTTTGAATTTGAGCCAGGGTAGAAGCCCGTGAGGCGAGGGTGAACGTCCGTGCGGAGGGGGACATGATACCAGTGGGTGGTCAGTCACAGCGCTAAATTATAAAAATATATACATGTCGGTGTTTACAGAAAACTACTTGTATCCTATTCGTCCGGGCAATTTCAAGACATCCCACAGGATATTACACCGACATGTATTGCGATAGCCTGATTGGATCGTTAATACTTGGTCGACCACAGAACTGTCTGGACTCACGGCTTCCGCGCCAGCCGTGATTCGAGTTTCCTAAACTCATCCTGAGCAATCTCTTCCTCCTGATCCAAAATCTACCACCAAAACAGGTTCGGTTCGCATTCCCACCTTGCGTAAAGAAATCGACGCTCACCTGCTCAACGCCCTTCACCTCGGGAATATAATGCATCAGCATCCTCTCAATTCCAGTCTTCAATGTAACCGTGCTAGAATCACATCCCCTGCAACTCCCCTTCAATTTGACTTTGACGACACCATCGTCACCAAACCCTCTATATTCAATGTCACCACCATCCTCCATGATAGCCGGTCGAACCCGCGTTTCCAATAGTTCCTTGATCATCGCAACCGTTTCAGAGTCCGTATCCAGAATCTTCGTATCCTGCGGTCCTGCAGCCTCACGCTCCTCTTCAGACCGGAATAGCGCCTGACCAGAGGAGAAGAACTCCATCAGAATGGAGTATATTTCAGGCTTGACCACCGCCCACGGGTTCTCACTGTCTTTGGAAACGGTGACAAAGTCTGGACCGTAGAATATTCCATTTACGCCTTCGACGCCCATTAGACGAATAGCGAGTGGGGAGGAGAGGGCAGAGCGGGTGTCGAGAAATTCAGCTGTTCCGTCGTCCATTACTGTTACTCCTGGGATGAACTTGAGAGAGTCATCGTTTGGTGTGGTTTCAGTCTGAATGAACATGGAACGGGCTGTAAGGACGTTAGAAGTTGTAGTGCACGAGTTGTGTTGATATTTACCGAGAGACGGGGGGGATCTACTGGGGAGAGCACGTCGAGGCAGACGACGAGGAGCAGCAAACCTGTGGGGTGCTGACGTCGACGAGATTGTCCTTGACCATGATTTTATTGAACTGTGAAGTCGTAATCTTGTAAAAGCCCTGAGTTGTGTGGACATGGCAGTCGTGGTCGTGGTCAGAGTGAGCCACCCGGAGTGCTCCATGTCCGACACGACGAGCACCGTCTCTTTCATCTTCCTACTCGCTCTAATATGGCTCCTTTGGCGACCCTACCCGAAGCCTGCTCCTCGCTCCATAGTCATCCTCGTCCTAGGCGACATCGGACGCAGCCCACGCATGATGTATCACGCAGAAAGCTTTGCCAAAAATCATTTCGACACAGTCCTCGTTGGTTACGGCGGTGAGTCCACACAACCCATACGCACTAAAGAATCCAAGTCATGTCGTGTTCAGGTTCGAATGAAATCCCTTCCTTGCGTTCACTAGCGCATATTTATCTGCCGGAATTACCCCCTACGCTCTCGAAACTCCCCTTCGTCCTCCTTGCTCCTTTGAAAATTATCCATCAAGTCACAAATGTCCTCTTGGCGCTTCTCTTCCGCGTCGCTAACCCCCCGGAGTTCATCCTCGTCCAGGTCAGTCTCGCGTGTTTTCATTGTACAAGTCGTATTCTCAAGGCGAAATGGAAGAATCCACCTAGCATCCCGACGCTGGCACTGGTATGGATGGTGGGCCGCGTACGGGGCAGCAAAGTTATCATCGACTGGCATAATCTAGGCTATAGCATTCTTGCTCTGAGGTTGGGCAAAAACCACCTGTTTGTCAGGCTTGCCATGAGGTGTGTTCTTACGACTGAACGTGAGGTGGCACTGACGACGGTGCGGGCAGGTTTGAGAGAATATTTGGAAGGTCGGCGCATGCGCATTTATTCGTCACGCAAGCTATGCATGACCATCTCGTTCGGGAGTGGGATCTGCAGTATGTCTCTGCCATCCCTCCTTGTATATGTTCTGACTCTCGTGATATTTACAGAGGCCACAAAGTAGTACTGCACGACCGACCCCCACGTCACTTCCATAAATCCACACCGCCCGAAATTCACGAGGTACGCCATAACTCTGATTGCGAATTCACATGTCTAAATCGGCACTGCAGCTCTTCCTTCGTCTCCGTCATTCCCTCCCTCCATCCCTGACAGCAACTAACTTTCTTCCACCCTCGTCCCCGCCTTACTCCACACTATTCACTCACATCCCAACCCCGTCACCTCCTTCCCACTCTCGCGTCAGTACACCAACTCTCCGGCCGGATAGGCCCGCTCTAGTCGTCTCTAGCACCTCATGGACCCCCGATGAGGATTTCGGAATCCTGATCCAAGCGCTGAAGGAGTACGAGAGACGAGCGGGAGAGATGAACGGGAACTTACCAAAGATGCTGGTTGTGCTTACCGGAAAAGGTCCGTTGAAAGAGAGCTATATGCAGGAGGTGGGGAGGTTGCAGGATGGTGATGGAGGAGGGAAAAGGTGGAAGTGGGTGAGGTGTATTAGCATGTGGATGGAAGCAGAGGATTATCCCGTCTTGTTAGGTTCGTTGTTCCACACTTTATCCTTTTATGAGTGGTTCATGCTAACAGAAACGCGTTCACAGGATCGGCCGACCTAGGTGTATGTCTGCACTCGAGTTCATCAGCGCTGGATCTGCCGATGAAAGTAGTGGATATGTTTGGGTGCGGTTTACCCGTTTGCGCACTGGATTTCGCGTGGTGCGGATGTATCGCCGTTTTCATTGAAGGGTAGCTAACTTCCCCGTTCTGCGAACAGTTTGGACGAACTAGTCAAAGACGGACAAAATGGACTTGTTTTCAAGGACGGGGCACAGTTGACTGATCAGCTCGTGGTAAGATTATCATTCCTCTGATCATGTCAAAGCTAAGTGTCCTTCTCGTAGATGTTGTTAACATCCTTTCCTACTTCAACGGCGTTGGAACATTTAAGGTCTTCACTTGTCATTTCATCAATTGCACCTACGTCGGGCGAGAGGAAGACGGACGAGAGGAGGCATTGGCAATGGAATACGTGGGACGACAACTGGGAAAGGGCCGTTAGACCATTGATACTGGACGGGCATTCTGGGAAGTGACGGGTACGTAATAGTTCATTAGTTGCGAGTCGGATCGAGCATGAAAATGATGTTTACATTGTACAATTGTACAGTTCCTGATATATGTGGTCAAAAAGACGAGCGGGACGCCTAACTGCTGGCCGTTGCTGCGAACGACATGGTTTCTATCCTGCCTCGACCTTTACATTCTTTTTGTAATATCTCGTTGATCACGCGGAATTGGCCTGGGTCGATGAGTATAACCTACAACCTCATTGTCAGCCGCGCAAGCAGATATCGGGGACGTGACCAAGCACTCACTGTC
This sequence comes from Hygrophorus pudorinus, assembly GCA_003314045.1. Lineage (NCBI taxonomy): Eukaryota > Fungi > Basidiomycota > Agaricomycetes > Agaricales > Hygrophoraceae > Hygrophorus > Hygrophorus pudorinus. The sequence goes on along the minus strand of QLPF01018279.1, from coordinate 29,749 downwards.
TCCCACTCCTCTTGCCCCATTTCATCATTCTCGACCTTCTCTGCGCCCTCTAAAATCTTCTCCTTCAACAACTTCCCGTCCTTCGCCGGCATTGATACCCTAACTCGCATCCTGGCCCTCTGAATCGGCAACCCAGAATCACTCTGCAATTGTTTGATGCACTCGGATACCTGACTCTTGGCAGTCTTGTTCTGCTTCACGCTGAAGCCGGCTTCCGCCATTGCCTTTTCGATCATACCAACTGGGTAGGGCGTCTGTGTGGTAGGGTCTACACATTTCTCGGAGACGAGTGTTGCTATTTCTTTGCGCAGGGAGGTTAGGTCATGGTCGCGCTCTTTGTCGCCGACTTGAAGTTCGCCTTTTTTGAGGATCTGGGTGAAGGCGTGGTAGACGGGCACAGGAAATGGGATATAAACGAACCTCTTTGACGATATCATTGACATTTGCTGTTCCGAATGCTTTCTGGAGATCCCCAGCCTTGGCCACCTCTCCTTTCGAGACGTTAACGAACACATTACTGATCTGCATCACATCGTCGAGGCTTGTCTCACTGCGATTATCCCGTTAGATCTTGTTTTCTGTTACTGCGTTGCTCACGAACACTCCTGTCCGCCATTCCTGTACTTTATTCTTATAACACGCGATCTGGTCCCAACGACAAAATTATTGCCAAATGCCAAAAAAAAAAAGACAGGAGACGAGGTACTTCGAATCTCTTTCCACCCTTTTTGAGACGAACGATGGATACGTTCGTGAGCCTGCGGTCAGACATATTAGAAGGCTCCTATTTGAGACGCAAACCGGCATTCACTTGATCTGGTTTGAGGGCTGTTGGATAGGCATCGGAGGAGGTCTCGGGTGATTATGTAACTGCAATAGACACAGCTTCAAGGCTTCGACCACAACCACCACCACCCCCACCATGAAGGGATTTGCCAAAGCAGTGAAGCGGTATATATGTTCCGTGATGTTCCCCACACTAATCTGACACATGGATCGGACACAGGACGCCGCACATGGTGACCACCAAGGTCGGCATGTCCAAGAGTGAGCATAATCGTGTATTCGACTGCAACTCCTATGAATGATGCTACAATGAGCAGAATCGACCGACCCCCAGTTCGACGAGTATCAGCGCCATTTCGGTACCCTCGAGAAAGCTACGGAGAAGTTCCTAAAGGATACCAAAACATTCGTTGATGCAGTTATCTGTGCGATATATATTGCTGCTGCGAAATGTCAAAATCTGACACCTATGATGTTCCCTCAAAGCACTCTTCACGAACAGTGGAACATTCGCCAAACACTTCGCCACTGTTTTCCGCCCCCTCGCAGGCGAATTCGATCTCCTCGGCAAATACCCTGAAGCGACGCGCACCAGTAAGAACGTCGACAAGTACGAGACTGCGATGGAGGAACTACGCTCATCCATCTCACCCGAACTCGAGTTGATCGGAAGCAGGATTGTGGCGCCTATGAAAGAGTTCCAGGCGGTTTTGAAACTGATCAGAAAGAGTATCACGAAGAGAGACCATAAGGTATATGGTTTAATCCCGTCGCGTCCGAGTGAGACTGACGATCGTGATGCCATTCCGGATGCTCGCGTTTTGTGAAGTTGACCGATTACGATCGATTTAATAATTCTCTGACGAAACTGCGCGATAAAAAGGAAAAGTCCTTGAGCGATGAAAAGAACTTGTTCAAGGTGCGCTCTGTCGATTGGTCGCCGTAGTAAAGGTTTGAAACCATTTGCATGTCCTAGCTGGAGCAAGATTTTGAACTGGCTACCAACGAGTACGACTACATCAACAACGCCATGAAGACGGATCTTCCACGCTTTATGACCATGGCGACGCAATTCGTCGATCCACTGTTCCATTCATTCTTCTATATGCAGTGGGTCCTTCTCAACGACGCGGCTTTTCGTTACCACGTAACTGATTTTGCTGGTTATACCCTAGGTTAAACATATTCTACGTTTTCCTCGAAAAAATGAACAGCTTCGCCGAAGAGGGGAAAATCGACGTCACCAATACCCCGGGTGAACACATTGCAGCCGACTACGAGCAACAGCGAACAGATGCTTGGAAGAAGATCGAAGACATGCAGATTATCAAGCGGATTATATCTGTCTGTACGTCGTCCGGCCCATCCACAACATTCATGGTCACAATCTCATTACTCTCACAGCCAAACTAGTTCAAGCCAACCGCAGCCAAACGAGTAGTCTCGGACGCTCGCCCTCTTCTGCAACAACCTCCTCGAGTGGCGGCACCGCCCTCGCCCCTCCACCAGCCCGCAGCATGTCTTCGGTCGGTTTCAAAAAGACACCCCCGCCTCCGCCAAGCGCAAGTAACCCCCCACCGCCCTATGCTCCCGTGGCGGAAGGTGCTGCGGCCGCAGTAGCATCGAAGAGGGCTCCGCCCCCTCCGCCACCGTTGAAGCCAAGACCCAAAGCTGAGCCACAGGTGCAGTATGTCACAGCATTGTATGATTTTGTCGCGCAGGTATGATCAGTTACATTGGATCCAATACTTCTTTTCATTCATCGCCATTTCACGTGTTGCTGTTAAACAGGCCGACGGCGATCTGTCATTCAAGATGGGTGATCGTATAGAGATTGTCGAGAAGACGGGAAGCGCCGAGGATTGGTGGACGGGAAAACTCAAAGGCAAGCAAGGGGTATTCCCCGGTGTGTTTCCTTCTCGGTGTTTCCTGTTTTCGTGCTTGAACTGACATATTGTGTTTGCGAAGGTAACTATGTACAAGACAATTAAATCCTTCGGTTCGTGTATATGTATTGAGGACGGTAGATGATGAACCGTTGTGCTTCTAGTAAAGTTCAAGTGTGTTGGAAATCGCTCTAATTACTATTCGACGACGACGAATACAGCGCTGAATGCATGGCTAGGACTACATATATACGGTTATTAAGTCTGAATCCCTCGAATGCGGAATCCCAGTTGATTCCATGGGCACCGACCGATAGAATACACTTTGCAGCCTTTTTTTTTCCTACACGCGTGACAATCCATACACCCAGTTCCCGCCAAGTTGAAAGCGGCTGGGAAGAAGTCCTGGAAGAGAGAAAAGTCAGATTATTGGCAGAGTGGACATGCAAGGAGACTCAAACGGTATAAGGTGCTAAAAGAAACCCTCAAATTATTCCCCAACCGTTGCCAAACCTCTGATCACTGCTCACAACCACCAGGTACATGTACTCTTCAACTCCCGGGCCCAAGCTTCTGAGCCTCATCTTTGAACTCCTCTTACCTCGTTCCACTACCTTGCCTGTTACTCCATTGAACTTGATGTGATATAGACACACTGCTTAGCGATGCCGACGTGTCCTCGAACCAGTGAATTTCCCACCACCTGATTAAAAGGAGTCTTGCTTCCAAAGCTCAACTTTGACTCGACTAGCCTCCTTGTGACGCAATTCTGCCTCGTGCCAGCGCAATTCTGCCTCCTCCACTTGCTTCTGCCTCTCAGCAGTCATCACTTTGGAGGTATTTCCTTTCATCAGCATGGCCAGGCGAGCCATCCCATCCATAGCACGAAGAAGTCCCTCCGATCCATGTGACCTGCCATTTCCGCCTCTGTTCTGTGTGCGGGAATTATAGTCACGATCCTGGGAATCGTCACTTTCATGGCTAGTTTCGCTTTCCGACGAGGAAGTAGAGGGCAGGTGCACAGGAATGTTTTGATAACGATCAGTGTGACGGCCATCCATCATGTTCACCATATCCTGCTCATCACGACCCCACAATTGGTAGATAGCTGCACCATACATGTAGTCGAGGAGGACACTGGGAGGTGACAGAATATTTGCAGCTGCGCCTTTCATTTGGGCATCACGATCTGGAACCAAATCAAGTCTATCGGATGGTTTCAAGCGCTGCAGTGTGATACGACTGTGTGGAATTGGACCTTCCCCAATGTAAGGTATGTCAGCTGGGTCCAAAGCAAAATTGGGGGTCTATAATTGCCACTAGATTGTCAACATGTTTTATTGCATATATACACCTACGTACTTTGAGGAAAGCAATGTATCCCTTTCCAAATGATTTGTGCAAATCACTTGTCAACAAAATGCCGTTTAGGACGTGATTGATGCCGTTAATCTCAACATCCAAATCAGCAGGGTATAAGCCAAGCCGATCCTGGACCACTACATCAATATACTAGAGGGACTCAGAGGTTTAGTTGGAAGAGCTTGAGACAACATATTTTTCAGACCTCGTTGCCCTTGCTTCGGGGAATTATATGCGCTGCTTCACACTCATCCTTACCAGCCCGTGTGAAGACACAAGCACCATCACGCTCCACAACTTCCTCACGAAAGTTATGGCGGCGTGGTGTTTGTTGAGTGGATGTGATCTTATCGTCCAGTACACGACAGTCAGTGAGAAGATATTCCGAGTTTTCTATAGAACCACAAACTTAACACCCAGTAGCAAACTTGAAAAAATGATGCCTCACCCTCACGAGTATAGTAATAAGCTTCAGCAAGATGATCGTCGAGAGAGATGTCGTAGTCTACGACAGGGCCACCAGGCGTTACAGAAAGATGTCCTCGAGCTCCACAAACGGCGAAGGTGACAAATCGAAGCCATTTGAGAGGGCGCATGGAAAGCCTTCGGATATCAGGGAGCGGGATGGATAGTGCGAGAACGTCACCGTGAAGACCGTCTTCAGTTCTCAAATAAATCTTTACCATTTTTTTGCTGTGGTTCGGAGCAAGCCCTGCCAGTGACTCCGACGTCTCACTGTCCGACTCCTTCGACAACATGGCCCTTCTCGCATTTTCACTTACAGACGCAGTCCCTGCGCTGAGCACCGTCTCTGCAAAATTCCAGAGCTTCCCGCTCTTCCTTACGACAATCGTTGAGGCCCTACTGCCACTGGAACACGGATCATTATATGTTGTCAACCGCATGTGCTGGATAATCAACGCTGTGGTATACATTTACGGCGCCTTGCTTTGGTGTGTGCAATGTCCATGTGCTCTCCCACTCTTACCCTCCATGTCAGCCAGGCGACTATGATATCATCTTCTTCCGAATATTGCCTGTTTTGAAGCTAACTCGCAGGTCCTACTCTGCGTCGATGAAGTTTACACGTTCGCAGCAGTTTCCATCAAAACCCCTCCATCCACCCATCATCCGCCCCCACGCAGAACATGTTTTCTCTATTCCGTCGTCGACTCTGCACAAGGATAGCCTGGGGCTGGCGCGCTCCGAGCCTTGAGTCTTGATGGAATACTGAACGCGGTGTATAGTCTAGTTCCTCGCGTCGAACGTGCACGTTTAATGTGTCCAGGCCGGGACACATATGTCGGTTTGGGATCCAGAAACGACAGAGGGATCACAAGGGGCTCAGAAAGTAGCAACATGGGCATCGGGTGGCGTGACTGGGTGTAGGGGTTCATGGGTAGCGGTGGTTCAATGAATTGCAGTAGACTCGGAGATAGTATACCTCGTGAGCTCAGACCTCTTGCAAGTTTATCGGGTGGCGGGCCAAGCACACGAACGACAAGGGAAGTTGAGTACAGACTCCAGCTCATAACTTGAATCCGACTCACAGAGATTCCTTCAAGTTTGGAAGTTCTGAGTCTCAAGAGAGTCACCTAAAGTAACGAAACCGTCGAATGCAGTTCGACAAGAGAAATAATTTTTTCAAAACGCAAAACTGATCATACCAAAACACATACATTGCCGTGACCAGCAAACCGCACCCATCCTCAGCCTAACCCACAAATCCTCGACATCCTCGTCCTCATTGGCAGCCTCGGCTCCAGGGACAGTAGGCCTGGTCTGCGTTCAGCACGAGTGTCTTGAAGGACACGAAGGTTCTGGCATGCGAGCAGGGGCTTCAGCGTTTCGGACGAGATCCATTACTATGCTGAGGGCCAGTGGGACGAGTTACGGCGCACACGACGGATAGGTTCTTCAGCAACTGGCATTGCTCTGACATGACCTGAAGCAGCGTGTGGACAGCTCCAGGGTTCTCGGTGAGGGCGGTCCATAAAGAACCCGCAGAGGTGACGAAAAGGCACCCCCTCTAACATTTTCGGTATCCTTCAGCCCAACCGCTAACGCCAACTCGCACAACAACGCAAGCACCCTTTCCCCCCCAAACACAGTGCAAACATGATCACACCTGTAACCCGGCTGAACCACCCGCGAATACTGGAACTCCAAGGTCTGCAGACGCTCGAGTTGTGCTGACCCTCCGCAAAATGGTGCCTTGGAAGCACGACCTTTGTAGCCGTCGCACCTGGCAAAGAGGTTGAGCATCTGGGGATCACATGCATTGGCAGAATCGTGTGGACGTCGAGGTGGGTAGAAGCGGCGTGCGCGCTGGGATCTCGCGGAACGGGAACTGCGGAGCCACGGGCGCGCCCACTGGAAGCCATGCGGCGAAATTGCGGACGTGCTCGTACACGAAGAGAGTGGCGGGCATCAACGTGTGGTATGTCCACTCGAGTGCGCGCAGATAGGGAAGGCGGGTGCGAGTGCGGGCGACCTGATGAAAGATACTGGGTTGGAAGCTTTCACGTTCCACCGACTGCTCGTCGGCAGTACCCCAGCTACTAGTACTCACGCAAAGTGCGGCAAGATATCGAAGAGCATGTGATGTAAGGTGGTCGAGAGTGCCCTTCAGACCAAATTTTGTCTTGATACTGAGAGATTGCAGACTTGGATGGGTGAGGTTGGGATGTGTCGGAGATCTCATTCGAGACCAGAACTGGATTCAACAAGTTGTTCGGATGAACTCAGAACGAAGGAATCGAGAGTATTGAGGTTAAGGTGAGTCAACTGGGAATAAGAGGGATGGAGACGCTGGGTATTACCAGTAAGGACGGTAGATGATAAACCGTTGTGCATCTAGCAAAGTTGTGTATTGGGAATGAGATGGCTATGGCCGCTGACTACATATATACAGTTGAGTCTGAATCCACCGTGCACCGAGTCCCTGAAAACATAGAACATAGTAATAGCTACAGGAGACAATCTACAAAATACAAGGGCTCTAGACAACCCCCAACATAACGGTGGCACGTAAGCTAACTTCCCTACCAGATGACGAAAGAGGACCACTGAATTGATTATCTCCTTCAATTTCGATGTGCTCCTCCGTTCGCAACGAGCTCGACTTCCAACCCCAACTCTGGCTGACGGAAAACACATCAGGAGCGCTCGTGAACCGCGTGAGCGACGATCCCGTCGCGCTCGCACACGAGATGACGAAATAGGCTGCGATGGATGCACGCGGATCGCGGTACGGTTGGGGAGGGGTGACGGGCGCCGCCGTGGCAGGGATAGAGTTTGATGCTCCTGTTGCGGACGTGGGGGAACCGGAAAGTGAGGTGGTCGGGCCGGAGGAGGGTGTGGTGCTTCGTGAGATAGATGAAAAGGAACTATAAGTGGTAGCGTCAGGGGGGCTGCGGGTGCGGCCCTGGTGATATTCGGTATGGGGGGTTAATAGAGACGGGGCCGATGACGCAGGTATAGGGTCCACACTGGATTGGCGATGTATGTAAACGCCTAGTTGCACACCTTTCTTTCGTACTACCTGAACGTAGACGTTGAACAAACTTCCTGCATACCAGATCGTATGAGAATGCAATCGGGATTTCTCCTTCAGCGAGCCTACATCCCAAAATTCGACTGCGAATCGGAAGGGAGGATAAGGTGACCATCGAGCTTTACCAGTCGAATCCGCCATTATAGAAGACGAAGCCGTGTGGCGCTCTGGCATCAGTCCAAAGAAGTTGTCCTCGGATGTTGAAACACGAGGCAGTGTTTTCGAGTCCGATGGGGTTGAGGCTGCTTCGAATAGTTGATCCATTGTCGTGGCTTCGGTCCCGCCATTGCCTCCAAGACGGGACGAAGAATCGCCAGGGACGGGGTAATAGATACCGCCATCCCGGTGTTCTGGATTTGACCCGTCGCCTGCTGATATGCTAGCAAGAATGTCTGCGGTGGTATCGCAAATACCCAGTTCTCTTTCTCGCGGGACGGGTGAAGACGTTGCACTCGCGGAGCTTGAAGATTTAGTTGTCGTTATGTGGTGCCGCAGGACGGTTTGATTCCAGTGCGCTGCTTGCAAAATTGTCAGTGGGACGAACGGCCGCCCTGTCGTTGGGGATATATCCTGAGATATAGCAATGAAATCTTCCATCAACTATTTCAGGTCATTTCAGCTGAAAACATTGTTGAAATACGACCAAGAACATACCATATTAGAGTAGTAGATCCCTTGGGCAAACACCCTTGTCCAAACTCGCTCCTCCGCATCAATTATCCCACGTGCTCGTCTCAGCTCGACCACAGACCGAGCAAAATCATAACGTTCTCGCTCACCTCTCACGAACAACGTGTCGGAGGAAACAATTGCAGCCACCCACTTGGCGCTCAAGCCTCCCCGTGCCCATATGACGGGAACTGTCGGAGTAGGTAGGGTGCTAGCACTGTTGTCCGACCTCAATGGCGTGGTCGCTGCGCGACGTCGGCGCTCCTGTGGCGCTGGCGACGAGGGTTGCGAATCTACACCTTTCCTATCGGGGTTTTTATTTTCATATGCTAAGATGTCAGGGCCCCACCGGGCCAGCCAACATGCGGCAGCTTCGCCAATCTTATTAGAAATGGCTCCGTAATGGAACGAGGGTTCAAGATTCTCGTCGTTACTGTCGTCCGAGCATAGAGAAATGCAATCAGGAGAGAAAGATTCAGTATCGGCATGATCACCCATTTTCGAATGCTCAAATAATTTTTCGGAGACCGCTCCCTCGACCACGGAAGGCTTCTTCTCCGTTACTGGTTCTGCCAGAGTGTTAAGACCTACGGCAGCATCAGGTTCGTCTTCTTGTGGAGACCAAATCTGTTTTCCCAGAGCAAAATTGAGATATGGGATGACAGTATTGGGTCCGATGGAGCCGAGAATGGAATTCAGCGCCTGTGAGGCTGTGGTAGGAATTGAGAGGTAAACTGCGGTAGCAAGCAGCGAAAGCAAGAAACGTGGGGAGGCGGGGTGGTGACCGGCAGGAACTTCTGTACGCGCAGCAGGCGTAGGGAATGACGGTGTGAGGGGACAAGAAGGAGTTGGTATTAGAGACGGAGATACATGAAGGGTTGGGCCACCACCATAGAGTCGTGCAATGCATACCCTGCCAGAATATTAGAGTCAAGAAGGCAAGCCAATGCGAATGGACTTACTCAAATGCTATCATCGACAAGTTAAGCACTCATGATATTGATTTCGACAAGGAGCACCCACCAGCACGTGTAATGTTACGATCATCGAAAACGATATCGACTGCATCTTGTCCCAGCTGTATACTACTGGGCTTGGGAGATGATTCAACAAATCCCGCCGTAAAGAGAGAACTAAAGAAACCCTACGATGCGTTAGAATCAGACCGGACCGAATAATATTCAGGAACATCTTAGGCTCACCGACTGTATGAGTACGACTCTGTGAAGCTTGTAGACGGCCTCCCACGAGCCCCTTATTCGCAGGGATACGTCTGCAGTCCTAGCTTCCATAAAAGAGGTGTAAAGATGGTGTTGGAGGTCAGCGGGTGAAGGACCTGATAAATTCATATGTTGACGGCGTAGTTTGACAAACCCTCTGCCTCTGGACGAGTCTGGGGAAGATAAATCAGAGGATGCTGCAATTGCACGCAGGCTCATATTAATATGTACGGCTCGGATTTTCAGCTATAGGCTTGGCGTGTCTGCCAAGAGTCGGCTTAAGACCCCGAAAGCCTGGGCATGTCTTACGCTCAACCCCACCCTCGTCTTTCCGTCCTTTCTACGTCCACATTATCCTCAGAACTTTCACCAACAGCGAGCTCTACCCGGTTTTCCCTGCCATCCGTGCCATCCGTTGCTACCCAAGGCCCCAAACCGCTCATTTCTCGACCCAATATCTATGACAGAAGTCTCAATAAGACACGCACATCCGAAGTCTCAGCGTCGGCGTTTTCATTTCTGTTTTCAGAAGTGGTGCAGTACACGCAAAAACGTGTTAGCGGTATCAATGATTTGGAGCGTCGGTAAGTCAGCAGCAGCCCATGGTGATGACATATCTATTTACCTTGCAATATAGGCTGAACACGCTTGGCTATCGGATCGGTACAAGAGTTTTGGAGCTTATGACATGGCGTGCAGAATCCGCGTCCAAGGCACCAAAACGTGAAATACGATTTCTGCCTGCCCTGATGTCCATACACACGCAGGTATGGAGGGCAGTGTTTGGAAAATCTGCAGATGCTATCGAAAAGAGCGTTGAAAACCCTGATGAATGTGCGGATAATGTGCTTTCGATTGTTACTATATGACATGAGACTTGACCTGTCAGATATGATTATTGACAACGACCCCCCTATCGAACGGCACATCTCGGTTCCGAGGGATATGAGCCAACTCAGCTGCTCTTCGTTCAGTGCTGGAATAGTAGAAGCAGTTCTGGATGGGTTGGGATTTGTGGGTAGTCCGCCATTTGTTATCTGTCCGTCTATTAACTCGACCTTCAGCCTGCGCGTGTGACAGCTCATAACACGCCGACCCAGCAATTCCCCTCACGCACAACAATCTTGATAAAATTAGAGAAGTCTGTATTGGAACGAGAGGAAGCATCAAAATGATTTATGTCAACACGGTGTCCGGGGTTGGATGCAATTTTATCTTATCTCCAGGTGTCTTCAAATACATCCGTGTCAGATGTCAAGATGCATTTGTCAACTACTAGTATGGCAGCCCGTGGTCCTGAGTGCCTACGAAAACCATTGGATCAGATGAACTTCATCAAGATAATCTTTCTTACTACATCAGGAACCATATTACTAACCTTCAATTCACAGATGACTCCATGCATGTCGCGATCATGGTGAAGATGTGCTACCCCATCACACATACACATGATAATCTGATCGTGATCATCCCTTTAGAATCCCGACCATTGTGCATAGCATTCGGCCACTCTGTGGATGATTCTAACGGCACAGATGGCGTTAGATACCAAGTTAGATCTGTACCGAACGGGCACTTCGAGATCTCGGGGTCAGATAACATCCACTCGGAGATGATCCGGGACTTACTCTTTGTTAGGCTCATCGGACCGACAATCGTTCATGTGTTTTATTCACATTTGTCCTGGTATGTCATAGTATTGGTCTCTTCTTGGCCATGGTAGACATCTACCGCATTTCCGTAAACCCACCTCTCATCAACACCTCCTGCGCTTGGGCCTCAGACCTCGATCAGCTACAGGCTTTATTCCACTCGCCGTTCACGGGAGCCGTGACTACCCGAACTGCAACATTGAACGGTTTCGCTGAGGATGCTTCCCACAGGGTGAATCAGCCCCTGATCATGTGCCCAATATTAACGAAGCTCATACCCATCCGAGGTCGCGTTTTCAAATGATTCTATATCGTCTCTGAACTCATACGGGTACTCTCCGCACCCGCTAGCGACCTACCTCGGCTGGGTCGAGTCCATTATCACCTCGGATACGGTATCAGCCCACAAACCGTTCATCATCAGCATCACCTCCTCTTCCCCCTCCACCCTCTCGATCTTGCTCGATGATATCCAAGTCCTTCGCGCTAAACTGAGGGATGCAGAAGGACCCACATCCCGAATCGCTGTCGAACTCAACACCAGTTGCCCGAACATCCAAGGCTCGCCGCCTCTCTCATATGACTTCCGATCCCTCGTTCCCATCCTGGCAGTCCTCGCCGAACACTTTGACAGGGATAGCACCCTAACCCTCGGGTTGAAAGTCGCACCATTCGTCCACGCTGCGCAATTCGGCGACGTCATCCGGGCCGTCTCGTCCTTCACACACCCGGCCACCGGAAAGAACCCGTTCGCATTCTTCACGAGCACCAACACTCTAGGGTCGAGCCTGCTTTTCGCCGACCAGACCACGGCCCCCGACCACGCCCAGAGCACGTATGCAGTGCCTCCGGTGTTGGGAGGACTTGCAGGCGAGTCGATTCATGCGCTGGCCCTTGGGAATGTCTACACGTTCAACCGTCTGCTGGCTGGTGCCTCTGATGCTGCCTTGCGTAACATTTCGGTTATCGGTGTGGGTGGCGTCACGTCGGTAGAAGGGGTTGCTCGTATGCACAGGGCCGGAGCGACTGTCGTTGGTTGTGCGACCCTTTTGGGGAAAGAAGGGGTAGCGGCCTTTCAGAGATTATCGGGTGTGTGATTCTGAGTTACATGTGGCTTACCGACAAGGGAATATGTGACATGCTATGAGACTTACGAGACGAGTAATGCTATGTAAAATGGCTAAATTTTTGAACAAGTTGGACGGGGGGGATAAACATCGTAAGGAACGGATGTGTAAGGAAAGATGTTCCGTGACTGGGCATGATGTAAGAAAAAATTACATAAATTGAAGGGTTGGAGGAGCGGGTGGGGTATACATGTCCAAGAAGTCAAAGTCGAAAGGACCGAAAGGAGAATCTAGGACTGGGGTCGATTGTTCTGATTGCAAGTGGTGCAAGAGTCGCCACCACTCGTCGTCGGGCAAATTCTGGATGTTTAATTGGAGCTGAGGGTCGACTATCTCAGAAGGGCACACCTGTTGCATCGGTGGGGTGAGGGTGATGGAAGGGGGATCCATGGAAAAGCTTGTATCGGATATCTGAAAACTCGACATTCAGGAAGCACATCCAATGGGCACAAGTAAGATGCTCACTTCAGAGGAACTAGGAAACTGGGTGGGTGGTAGGAGGGGACTGCGAAACGCGGGGATGGCGCAATCGTTGGGGGTAGGCTGCCAACCGAGAGCTTGGGGCGAAGTCACCGTTGCCGGGACCTGCCCGGTAGCTAACGGCTGAGAGACGTTGCTGGTGGCAATAGTCGCGTCGATGATCCTCACGGCGGTCTCGAGCTCATGGCCCTGTTTTCCTTGTAAAAGGAGCTCGGCGACGCGACGGCAACGATTTAGTTCCTCTGTACCATTCCTCTTTACTCTTCGTTTGACCGGCTTATGGGCTCGTGGAACAGGGGAGAACTTGTAATTAGGGTTAGCTATACCGTGATCACGTTTCTCTTTTTCTGCCTTTTCGCGCCATATTTGTTTCTCTGGGTCGGGTAAGTTGTTCCAGCAGTGTCCGATGATACGACTGATATGACGATGGTCGTGTTCGATGGCATCCGTTATTCTTTGCTGTTTCCAGAATTCGGAACGGAATATCATGAAGGCATTACGAGGACGACAGACATGGTTCTGTGAACGCGCTCTCGATCTGGGAGAACGAACGGATGCCTGGGGGGTGACTAGAACGGGTGTCAGGATGAAAGTAAAGAGGAAAGGGGGGACTTACTTGATTGCCACTGAGACATGTGGGGGGAAGGGGATGAGCGGCCATTTTTTTGAGAATGGGCTGCTTTTATAGTAAAATGAGATTGAACTTGAAAGCGCACCTTTTGGACAATCACATCTCACCAATGATCACCCCTTCATATTATCACATCGAGTCTGCCTCGTGCGCGTGGCTCAGAAACGTAATTCCACGTTTACCGGCCCCTAGCCACTTTCAGATTACCATCATGTCTCCAAGGAAAGCGGCTGCTAAGGCTAAGCGTACTCGTCAAGCTTCTGACAATGATGATACACAACCCACTGCATCAAAAAAATCTAAACCTGACACAGACGATACTAAAATGGCATCTTTTTTCTTGATTTCTACTCAGAATGTCATTAACGATGTCAACCAGGTCACCGTTGTGAAAAGGGGCGCAGCTCCAGTTGACCCTATGTCAGCTTTTGTCGGTATGTCTACCAAAGTTCATTCTCAAGCGCCGTATTCGATCATTCGTCAAGACACACATCAAGTCTACAGCGAGGGCGATGTGTGGGATGCTATGCTCAACCAGACCGACGTCAGTCAAAGTGCAAACAAGAACAAGTGATCGCTTCAAGTCATTGTAGCGTACACGCCTAACAACTTCATTTATAGATTTTATGTGCTTCAACTGCTTCACCCAATCGGGAACTCTTCCCAGGTCACGCTGTACACCCGTTGGGGTAGGGTCGGTGAAAATGGCGCTTCTCAAGTCAAGGTGAAAATGCGTTCGGCACACACACAATATTTGAGAGTTTACCCATCGTTTCAGGGCCCGTGGGCCAGTGCCATGGCTATCAACGAGTTCAAGAAGCAGTTCAAAGCCAAGACTGCTACAGCATGGGAGCAGAAAGTAGGAATGGTAGCAAAGAAAGGTGATCTCGGCTTAATATACCAAAGTGTTGGAATTCTGACGAGTTCTTCAGGCAAATACACCTGGCTCGGTAAGTCCTCCGCTAAAGTTATCCTCTCATAAGCTAATTACAATGCCAGAGCGTTCTTTCGAAGAAGAAACAGACGAAACAGTCGACGAAAGGCCCGAGAAAGAGGAAGTCCTTATCCCCGATTCTACCCTTGAGCCCGAATTGCAGGCTCGTGAACGCTCAGTTTGTTCAGCATTTCAGTCTCATCTGTTGTCTTTAGGCCCTTCTCAAGCTCATGTTCTCGACAAGGTGACCAATACGATGTTTTCCGCGTCGCCGCCAGCTTAATTCTGCCCCAGCTTAATCGACGCGCATTTGTCATCCATGAACTACGATGCCAAGAAACTTCCTTTGGGTAAGCATTCAGGGTAATGTATACGACGTTACTTTAGACAACTTCCACTAGGTAAACTGGCCAAGTCAACCATCTTGAACGGATTCGCTGCCTTGAAGGTTGGCGTGTAGTTAATTCGTGTGTTGTCGTGTCGTGACTTCTTCACAGACCCTCGCAGAAGTGCTTGACAATCCTGACGGCGACAAGGCGAAGGAACTCGGCGGTTTGCGCTCCGCTTGTGAACAACTCAGTGGAGCATATTACTCGTGGGCACATTGATTGTTTGATCAGCGTAATTTTACAATCCACTGCTGTCTAGGATCATTCCCCATGTCTTCGGACGAGCCAGGCCTACGGTCATTGACAACTTAGTAGCGCTCAAAAAGGTAATACAATCCTGCAATCACGGCACAATGACTCCTAAATCTTCTCAAGGAACTTGAACTCGTGGACGCCCTTGGTGACATGGTAGGGTTTTCTTCCAATTGCCCCGAACTATCTAACACCGTGAATACTCGCCAGGAAATTGCTCAGGAACTCATCTCGTCCACAGCTCTAGCAGATGCGAACGGCATGCCTCTCAACCCTCTGGACGCTCACTTCCGCTCCCTCGGTCTCTCAACAATGGAGCCCGTTAAGCGGGACACCACCGAGTTCCAATCTCTCGAGGCTTATGCTCGTGATACACACGGTGCAACTCATCGTCATTACTCCGTAAACGTTTTGAACGCGTTCCGTGTCGAAAGGTCAGGTTCTCATATATCTACCCTTCACTGTCTAACCGAGCTACTGTAGGCGGGGAGAAACAGATGCGTGGATGAACTCCGGCTACGACAGTCTGGACCACGGCGAACGCCTTCTCCTCTGGCACGGCTCCAGAACGACCAATTTTGCAGGTAGGATTGCCGTTGTTTCGCGGGTCGCAACGAATTTACTCAACGACGCCAGGCATTCTCAAGCAAGGTCTGCGAATTGCGCCTCCTGAAGGTATGTGTGCGGATCTCTGGTCGAGTTCGTTGATGTGACACCAGTCCTTGTATAGCCCCTGTGACCGGTAAGCGCTGACGCTCTGTTTTATTGACAATCCCTCATCGTTGTTACAGGATACATGTTTGGTAAAGGGGTTTATTTTGCAGATGTAAATGTTACGGTCTACTATCTTCACTTATTCTTGACCGACCCATCCCCACACAGATGATGTCCAAGGTGGGTATTTCTCTTTGCCATATTCAGCTGTCAACACTTTACTCGTCAACTAGTCTGCGAATTATTGTCATGCCTAGTAAGTCTAGTAAAATCCGACACACTCCGGAATAACCAACAGAAAACATCAGCCTGAGTGAGTCGACTGGTTTACTCCTCCTATGCGAAGTAGCAGCGAAACCCTTCTACGAGCAAATC
The DNA here is from genome assembly GCA_003314045.1 of Hygrophorus pudorinus. NCBI lineage: Eukaryota > Fungi > Basidiomycota > Agaricomycetes > Agaricales > Hygrophoraceae > Hygrophorus > Hygrophorus pudorinus. The sequence goes on along the minus strand of QLPF01018279.1, from coordinate 13,716 downwards.
AACGCAAATTACAACGCAAGTGAAGACTGCAAAGCTGCCAAAAAGCTGTGAGTGTCCATTTTGGTTCGGTTATCTTGTACGACTCATCACAAGCTTCACATTCTAGTTGCACCAAGGGAATCGGACGGACTCAACCCGCGAGGTGGAAAGATGCTGGCAAAGCCCTGAGCAACTCTTCTCTCGAGGGCTGCCATATGCCCGATGGACCGGGCGAGGACGTTCAGACCCCAGGTTACCTCCAATACAATGAGGTCAGCTACTTTTTTACATTTTCGAGGCCCTTGCAAGTTAACCGGCCTGCCATTGATAGTATATTGTGTACGACTCTTCACAAATTCGCTTGAGGTACCTGTTGATGGTGCAGATGCCTGGTGCGTGACGGGATAATTGACGAAAGTAGCATTATTAGTTTCTAGTACAAGATAGGCCTACAGGGGTGTATAAAAATTATGGGGGAATTTTTTGAATAGGAGCAAAAAAACATGGGCGTCCAGTTGTATTTCTATTGCTGCGGTTTCCCATGAATGTTTTCGTGATCATGTGACAAGTCTACGTGACCACTGCAGTCTGGCACACAATGTCCAGTGCTCGTAAACAAGTTCCCCGACTTACCAGGCCTGCAGCGCGTTATTGGAAAGGAAAGGCGCCAAAGGGCGTCCTCCAGGTTGACTCGGACTCTGAGGCCGAGGATGTTCCCTCTCAAGAAGAAGAAGGGGATGTCCCCATCGGCGGCGAGCAGGACATTGTCGAGGCGGAAGGCACTCAAATACGAATGGATACGGCCCGTGCCGCGAAAGCCATGAATATCTCGCTGAAGGATGTGAATATATCCCAGGATGGGAAGGTCACTGTTGCCGGAAGGCAGGAATCGGGTCGTACGGCTATGGAGGATGGTAGGTGTCTGTGTCTTCGTTAGTCGCATCTGCGACTGCTAATTACATATACTTTCGTTACGAAATAGAATCGGAGGCGGATGAATCGGAAGAGGAACATAAAACTCAACAGACGGTCGATGCGGCCGAGGCATGTCTTAATGTCTATCATAGTGAACTGATTACTGATATATTACGTCGCAGTCCAGCGAATATGAAAGTGGCTCAGACGAGGATGATGATGATGATGAAAAGCCAAAGCTACTGTTTCGGCCTGTATTCGTGCCCAAGTGAGTAGCTAACATGACAACAGAAACATACGTGTCACTGAACGGAACTACAGACGTGCCCGAGTGACTGTTCTCGAGAAAGAGGTTATGGCACAACACTCTGAGGAAGTAGCAAGGAAGAAAGAATTGGAAGCAGAGGAACACCGAAAGCAAAGTCACGACCTTGTAGCAGAGAGCATTAGGCGAGAATTAGCCGAAAGTCCGTTATTTTCAGCCAAGCTTTGTCATGTATTAATTATGATTAACAGAGGAGAAAGAGGAAACGATTCCGGACGTCGATGACACCGACGGGTTGGACCCAGCTGCTGAATTCGAAGCGTGGCGGCTGAGAGAGCTAGGCCGAATCAAGAGGGAAAAAGAGGAAGAGCTTCGTTTGGACGAGGAACGAGAGGAAATAGAAAGACGAAGAGCTCTGCCTGAGGAACAGAGACTGAAGGAAGATTTGGAAAGGGCTCAGAAACTGAGAGAAGATAAGCCCAAAGGACAGCAAAAGTTCCTGCAAAAATACTGGCACAAAGGTGCCTTTCACCAGGTTTGTTCGACGGCATTCGTTTTGGGTTCTTTCTCAATTCTGAACTCGTGTCTTTGTGTAGGACGAGGAGATTCTTACGAAACACGACTTCACGGAAGCCACAGAGTCCACTGTGGATGTTTCTCTTCTTCCTAAAGTTATGCAAGTCAAGAATTTCGGGAAGCGAAGCCGTACAAAGTATACGCATCTCCTTGACCAAGATACCACGGCGCCTACTAGGGGATTGGGTATCACCACATCAGGAGAAGGGTGCTTTTTATGCGGCGGTCCTCATCTGAAAAAAGGTATGTAGGACAATGATTGGATGAGATGTCGGACCATGCTGATGATCTGTACCTAGATTGTCCAGAAAATACAGGCTCCCTCTCCGATCGCAGATCGGCCGGGTCTGGGGCCAATGCTATGCCTACTGGGCCTCGACATTGGGGTACAAGTCGTGTCACGAGTTCGTGGCGTGATCAAGAAGGGTCGACAGACAAACAGAGACGGCGAGATGACCGGAGCAGCCGTCACCACTCGCCGACATCTCCGCAGGAAAGGCGATCACGGGAACGGTCAGCCGAACGAGACTACAACAAAGACAAACGAAGACGTCTAGATTAGGTGTGCGTCTCCGTGTCCTCGTTTTGTTAAAGTTATGATGGACAGTGTCACCTTTGCGCAGATCACTCATACAAGTACATGTTCGATGTTATGTCCTCACATCTGATATTCTGTCAGGGCTTATCGTATTCCCTTTACCGGAATAGAGCCTTAAATCCCAGCCGTTCCCGTAAGTATAAATCTGATTGAGTACAACCAAACCTGTCACCCCAGGTCGTACTGCCCTCCACACTAGGGTACGCTTTGAAGCCCTCCCTTTGATCTGTTAATTCTGACCCGCCTTCAAGCGACTTGTAATACATAATCAACTACGTTCACCTTTCCAAGATGCAGGTCTTCATGAACAACATCTCCTTTGCCGCTACAGACATGGATCTCCGGATAGCGCTTGCCTTGATCTTGCACCGCCCTCCATTTCCAACTGATCCTGTCGTCAATTTCGATCTCGATCTTTGGAAGAATCGCGCTGGACACCAGTTGGGCATTCTTACGTTGCCCACGATAGACCTGGGGCGGACGTTTTTGCAAATTTATGGACCAAAGGGCATATCTGTCAAGGGTCGCGTAATTTCGTTCTCTCAGAGTACGAAACAGCGGGATGGTGCAATCCAAAAGGTCAGGGCCTCTACATGGGAAGACCCTAAAATTTTGCAGGAGCGGAAGACAAATATGGCAAGCATGTCCCACTCCATACCCCTTGACAACTTTTCGTTCGGACGTTTCTGCAGAGACGGCTCATTTTCTGCAGAAGCTAGTATATCTGGCACTTGCACCATAGCTTGCGAGATGGAACTTCGAAAAGTGCGACTCATGGTAACACCTGCGAAGGAAACCCGTGCCTCCCAGAAATTATCCATAGGCCTCTTCAACCTCAATTTGTCCGATTTCTCGCCGCAGACGATCATTTCCGCGTCGTATGTTCCGTCCAATATTGTTGCAATGGCGGCGTCGACTGGATCAAATGCGCCTTTCCGAATTTTTCTCGAATCTAATTCGCCTCCAGTTTTTGGCGCTGAGATAAGTTCCCTCTTTGCTGATAAGACGCGTTCTGAGCGAAAGCCTTTCGTCACGGAGGGCCGCACGATGCCACCAGTATGCCAGCACTTGTGTTTAACGTTCGGTTCCCGCAAAAATCTTGAAACTTTCGTGGAACGCTCTAAAGTGTTTCACCTTCCGAAACCTCGACCTCTTGCATCTGACATATGTCTAGTCACCCGCGGGATTTATTCAGATGACAAGATGGCCAAGCTAGATAAATTCATCGGGGAACTGGAGTTTGGGCTTGCCTTCGAAGCAGAGAAGGCAGTGTCAACGGGTGTTCTTGAACCCAGTGACCTCCTAGAAACACTCAAAAAGGATATGCTAATGCTCCAACATCAACATCAGCTCCAAGCGGCCGCCATATTTCGTTATTTTGCCGGAACTCTTCAGATGCCAACTTTGGCCCAAGTCACAGTCCACAGGCGACGCCGCGGTGGTCCCAATAATAATACGTCGAACCCGTCTCAAACCACTAGTCTTGTTGAGCAGCTGAAGGATGCTGTATCGACCTATCTAGAGGATACATTTCGACCTCGTAACCGGTATTCTGTATCATCTGCCATATTCCAGTCCTATCATCTGATCCTAACGCCATCGAAACGAGTCCTCGAAGGACCTTTGCCCGATCAATCGAACAGTGTTCTCCGTCGCTTCGGTCATCATGAATCGTTCCTACGAGTTTCTTTTGAGGACGAGAATGGTTCGAAGCTTCGCCGTGATCCAAACTTCGGGATCGCCGAAATCTTGCGGTCGCGTTTTCGGCCACTATTTATTGACGGGTGTCGTTTGGCGGGTCGCCAGTTTGAATTTCTGGGCTACTCGATGAGCGGTCTGAAAGAATATTCGTTTTGGTTTATAACCCCTTTCAAAGGCGATGACGGTTCAGTCATGAATGCTTCCCATATCCGGGGCCAGCTAGTCAGTGTTCAAAGTCGTGTTTCTGGTTTGCTTATCTGATATGTATTATAATGTCACTAGGGAGACTTTACAAGGGTAATTCATGAGCCTGCGCTTCTTGGGGCACGATGGGCTCAAGCATTCTCGGCGTCTGACCCATCAGATACCTTGGACGCCGACGAGATTCATAAACTCGATGACCGTGTGTCGTCTAGTGGGTTCTATTTCACCGACGGATGCGGTACGATCTCCCAAAAACTGAGCCGTGCGGTTTGGTCGAAGCTGCAGAGAGCCAGAAGGCGGTCCTCCCGTGCAGACGTGCCATCATGCTTTCAGATTCGTATAGGCGGTGCTAAAGGGGTTGTCGTGCAAGATCCCCGACTCACTGCAAGAGCCATCTGCCTTCGGCCTTCCCAGACCAAGTTTGAGGCCCCAGACATTCGTACGCTAGATATTACAGCGACATCGGCTCGGCCTATATCCATGTTTCTCAACCGCCCCCTTATAGTACTTCTAGAACACCATGGAGTACGGGAGGCGTCCCTGATTTCTTTGCAAGATGCTGCTGTTCAAGAAGTACAGGCCATCCACGACTCCTTCTCGGAGGCATCGAAACTGTTTGCACAGCACGGCCTCGGTGCATCATTCCGTCTGCCATCTTTGTTCAACAATATCCTTACGCAACTCGGACTCGATGTTGAGAATCCTTCTCACCATCCAACAGGACAACTCCTCCATGAACTCATTGAAAATAGCTTGGCCTATGCATCTACGCATGTTCTTCGTGAAATCAAATACCGAGCTCGCATTCCCGTTGCTGGTGCTGTCACATTGATTGGGGTATCGGACGAGTGGGGTTGCCTGCGAGAAGGAGAGATTTATGCGACTGTGCACGATGCACGGACCTCACATTATAAAGAAATCGAGGGGCGGGTGCTTATAACACGAAGCCCTCAAATACACGTTGGCGACGTTCAGTTAGTGAAAGCTGTCCGTCGGCCAGAGTTGGCGCATCTGACAAACGTGGTGGTGTTCTCTTGCGAGTGAGTTCTAATAGTATACCCCCGTCGAAGTAATGTTGAGAACGATTTAACTGTGCAGAGGACAGCGAAGCCTTCCGTCGATGCTTGGTGGTGGTGACCTGGACGGCGACATCTACAATCTGATTCTAGACGTGAGTAGCCCATTCGATTGTAGTGACAGAGAGTTGCTGACGTTATTATCGCAGCCCACACTGCTTCCTAAACGTACTGCAGCGCCTGGTTCTTACAAACCTTTGGCCCGCAAAAAGACCGAGGAACCGTGTACCGTCGCTGATGTTGCGGACTTTGTGATCAATTACGTTCGTCAAATCGAGTCATATTGGCTTAATGGTCTCATTTCAAGCTTATACCGTCCAATAGATTGAATCAGACCTTGTTGGATATATTTCTATACTGCACCTTAGGATTGCCGACTTGAAAGGTCCCGATTGCGACGAATGTATGAAACTCGCTGAAAAGGCAGCTCATGCAGTCGACTTTCAAAAAACAGGCACACCCGTAGATTTCTCTAACCTTCCCAAGCCTGATCCCCTGAAGCCCGATTATCTTTCTTGGGAAGGCACAGACTTGGACAGATCTACGTCGTACTACCCCAGCAAAAAGGTTTTGGGTGTTCTCTTTCGCCGAGTCCCGTTGGAGGACCACTTGCCAAAAAGATACCAGAATCCAACGGATTGTGACAAGATTTTCGATGCGTTGAACGCTCTCGGCCTCTACGACCTAGGTCTACCGACACTCGAGGATCCGTCAGATGATCTCATGGAAGAGATGTATCACAAGCTCGAGGCGTACTGCGACCAGTTACTGGTTATCGCTAAAACACATACTACCTCAAAACATGCCAATGCGCAACTGACAGAAGCGGAACTCGTCAGTGGAACGATACAAGCCAAGTGGGCTGATCATCGCAAGCGGCGGGAGGCCGTGGCTGCTATGAATTTGCAGGTGAATGATCTTCCCCATATCTGTGCACCTTTCGGTCGATCACTAAACAAGCTTTGTAATAGACTCATGAACTTACGAAACTGGTTAGAAAAGAATTGCGGGAAGTAGACGGCTACGCACCGGAGGGACAGGGCGACCAAGATGAAGAAGATTATTATTATGAGGATGACGAAGATTGGAACGCGGATGCCAGAGAGAGTGAGATATTTAGCCGGGCATGGGCGGCATGGAATGTAGCTGAGGACGCGCTACGGGAAGCGCCAACAAGTTTTGGACCACAAAGCTTCGGTCTTATCGCGCTTGGAATGATGCTTGAAGTGGTAAAGGAGTGTCGGCGTTCGATTAGCAGGTACTAATCCAAGGCAAGAACTGCGGTACGGGGCGATGGTCCGTCACGTGGACTCTGCCCAGATGAATCAGAATATTGATGCTATTGATTGCGTGTGCTTATATTCAAAATTGTGCAGCCTCGTCAGAGATTATCAGCTTTCAAACCCACGGTATGCAGTTCAGCGTGGGTGTGGGTGTGGGTGCAGTCGCGCCGTGAGACCAATGGTTTGTGTATTCTCCGAGTCCATCGTTACCCGAGTGGAGACCCGGCGTGTGGGTCACGGCCAGCCTCTATTTGCCCTGCGAAACAAGACGCGACGCCCTTCGATCCCCTGGCGCAGGGCGTTGATTTGTACTGTCGCTCGATATGTCCGAGTCACGGAGAGTTAAAGTTGCTGTTATTGGAACTGGGTTGGCTGGACTTACTGCGGCTCATTTATTGACAACTACCCATGCGAATGATGTGGAATTCGAGGTGCATTTATTTGAAAAGGTAAGGACTGGTTTTTCTTTTTCTCTTTTTTTTTTTTGAACGCTTGCGGATGAATGTTCAGGCTTCCACGCTAGGAATGGACTCGTCTTCGGTCTCTTTGTCTAAGAAAGGAGACCAGGACGGCGAATGGAGGGTGGATGTACCTATGAGGTCATTTCAAGGAGGTCAGTGACATTCAAATATTTTGTTTACCTTCACCATTGAGACTGAATATACGCAGGGTATTATCCTCAGCTTATATCGCTCTATAGAAGTCTCGGCGTAGCCTTTCGCAAAGCCGATTTCTCGTACTCATTTTCTCTGCTCTCACCCTCCGACTCGACTCGGAGCCAAAAAATAACCACAACTTTGATATATAACGGAGCTTCGGGACGCGCAGGTGCGAGCGTGCCTTCTATCATGGACGAGCCATATCTTCGAACGAAAGGCCAAGGACTTGTCGCACGGTCAGTGGCCAAAGCCTATGTCCTCGGGCTTTTTGTTCTGGTGACATTACAGACCGCCCTCTGCTATCTCCGGCTATTATTCATGTCCTTGCCATTCATGCGCCCGCCGGGAGTGGCAGGGATGACGTTCAGGGAGTGGTCACGATATAGTATGCCCAGGGGGGTACTGGTGAGTGTTGGGGCCGACGAAGTTTGGAAGGAATTTGTGAAGGACATTCTGGTTCCCTTGTTTTCCGCCGTTTGCTCAGCGTCCGAGGGGGGTGTGATGGAGCATCCTGTAGAAGAATTTCTTGGTGTGTACGATCTCATCGTGACCGCAATCATTATTGCTGACGGCGCACCTACAAGATTACATCTGGTTAACGCTAGGCACCCACCATTATGTCGTGGTGAAAGGCGTTCGAGACGTTGTATCACGTTTAACATCAAACATACGACACATCCACCTCTCCTCCCCGATATCAGCCATATTCATCGACCCATCGAACCCACAACTAGCATCAGTACACTGTAATACGTTGGAAGGAATCAAGACCCACACTGGATTCTCCCATGTTATATTTGCGACACAAGCAAATCGCGCTGTTCCTCTGCTCTCGTCATACGTGTCTTCTCTTCCTGTGGATGCTCCGCAACGGAGAATGGTGGAGAAGCAGGTTCAGTGTTTGCGGACGTTCCAGTACCGTCCGACGGTTGTGATTAATCATACTGACGACTCCCTAATGCCTGATAGTTCTCAGGATAGACGTGATTTAAACCTCGTATGCTTGCATCCGGATGCTCATACTGTTTCAGTTTCTGGATGCAATCCAGCACGATGCGTGGGTCCTAGTTATACGATGGCGACGCATGTGTTAGGCTCGCGATCGGGGCACCCTATTGTATACCAAACGACAAACTCAATTGTCGCTCCACGCGAGAAGAGTATCTTGTCTGTGGCGTGGTTGGAGAGGGCAGTCCTTACCTTGGAAGCAAAAGTGGCATTGAAGGGGTTGTGTAGAGAGGAGGCGCGATGGTGGTGGGAGTGTCCTGCCGTGGCGAAGAGTACTTTGGGCCTGCTCCAAGGAGCTGGGAAATTGGAGTCGAGAGGAAAGATAGGAGGCCCAGGGATGTGGGTATGCGGATCATTTGCATCTGCTGGGATCCCACTGTTGGAAGGATGCGTGGTTAGTGCGAGAAATGTGGTCGAGCAGGGTGTGCTGGTTTGTGAGGGAGTTCAGGCGAAACGGATTCTGGCGGGGCGTTCTAATTTATAGATTCATCCTTGCTTTACCAATACACGCTGCGCCTCACAATTCATCATGGTATTATTACAAACGAAGCTTCTTCTCCATGTCTCTATGAATGTCTGTCGATGGTCCTCTCTCCAAGCCTGTCAAACGTGAATGAGAAAACGCCATGTAGCAAGACAAATGCACATACCGCCAAATATGTCGGCTGGTTCGATTGTCTCGTCGCGACCCATCAGGATGTCTAGACCGAGGTTCGATTGCGGTAAAGCGGGCATGTGTGGGTTCTTTTAGGACGCGGTTAGTAGAGTAGATTGAAGTCCAAGAGAAGACTTGCCGCTGAGAATATCTTGCGCTCCATCAACAACCGTATGGGCGCGTGCATTCCGTAAACATTACGTTGCAGCGTAAGTTTCATATTGTCTTGGGTTTCCTCCCACTTGTAAACCAAGGTCAGATCATCCCATGAGAAGTACTTTGAATCAGATAACGCACGGACTCCAAGCGATGCTTAAGAACGCCTTGGGACTTGACTTCGGTCGCAATGCTACGATGACCATATTGGAGAGCATCGTGAAGACCGAGACTGCCTGCAGTATCCTTGATGGACGCTGACTTGGGTGATGTTGCAGGTACGAGTCGTAATGATGGATCCTGGATGAGAATTTGAGGATTATTTTTCAGAACACGACGGTTAGGGGGAACTGACCATTTGTTCGAGACAGAGCGACGCGTAGCCTAGTGACTGGCCTGTGACTTGATCTCGTGCCAAACGTCTCCTAGTAAAGCGAGGCTCACAGGAATAAACTTGAAATCCTTCTACAAGCATTTACTCACTGACTACCATCATCTAGGCATCGTAACCAGCAGTCGAAGGCGTACTCATTGGTATAGGGATCATGGCTAGTCGACCATCTAGGGGGGTGACTAGCGTCCCAATACCCCGCAGTCCACCGTCGTCCACGTCTCCAACTCGCAATATCGAATCTCTCATCTCTCTTCCGTTTGCCGCTGGCAGAAGACCACGTACTGGTGGTCAACCTTTGTCTCAACGGTCAAGTGTTGCAGACGACCACAGAGGTCTAGGTGTTTCTCAAGGTGTACGCGGTAGCACGAGCTTTGCTGCCGCCTCTTCAACGAGACCTACCGCACGGTCCTTCTCTCACGCGTCTTCTATACCTGCCAGAGGCTCTCCTAGATCTTCAATAACTTTTGAACCACGGGTCATTCGAGGAAACGACGTTCGCGACCCAGAAACACCCTGTTTACCCTCCTCCTCTACCTCTCCTTCGCGTACTCGTAGGGCCAGTGGTGCTGGAACAAGAGCTCCAAGTGCTCAGAGACCTTCGACAGGTCCACCTCCCCCACCGTCACCTCAAGTCTCATTCGCCCGACCGGCGTATCTCGAACACTCAGCATTACGATATCTTCTCCAAACAGAGGCACCCCCCAATGCTACCTCAAGTCGTAGGGCGGAGGCCAGTAGTAACGATACCCAGACCTTCACCGGAGGACATACTTCTACCTCACCTGCAACAGATAGCGACGATGAGAGCAACGTCAGTCCTCCTCGGGACATTCCACCCGTGCCTCCTGCTGCCCTTTTGTCATATGATCCCATCCTGAGATTGCCCACGCGGTGGAGTGACCAAGTTCGACATCCTTTGTTATCCGTCTCTGGCGATGGACGCGAATTGACTTATCATGGTCAGTCTATTCCGCATATTCACTTGGTAGAGCACATCATTCAACCAACTTGTGTAATAGGCCCTTCTAGTAGCGGAGAAAAAGATGCTGCGGCTGCTCGAACGATACACCCCATCCCCCCTGCTTGCGGTATCTACTATTACGAAGTAGAGATCGTGAGCAAAGGCCAAAAAGGGTGAGTTACATCCAAACAACCCAGGCGAAGCTCATGAATTAATGAAATCTACAGGCATATCAGCATTGGGTTCGTATTCGCCGTCGCTTCTCACACGTCAATACACTAATTCTCATGGTAGCTTTGCCGCACGGGATGTGAGGCTTTCCCGTCTGCCTGGATGGGAGAAGAACTCGTGGGGTTACCACGGCGATGATGGGTTTTCCTTTGCTGCGCAGAGAGATGGGACGCCCTACGGGCCGATGTTTGGCAGTAAGTCACGTTCAGCCTATTTCCTGCCCTCTGACAAGAAACATGTTTCTTTCTAGCCGGTGATGTGGTTGGTTGTGGAGTCGACTTTGGTCAGAACAGAGTCTTCTATACAAAGAACGGCGCATATCTCGGTACGTGCCTCCCTATATGCAGGAGTTATCCCTGATGAAATATTATCCGTTGCTTTTCAAGGTATGGTCTTCGACAAGGTAGGTTCCGATGGCGATATCTTCCCCTCCGTCGGGCTCCGCCATTCTGGGGAAGCCATCCGCGTAAACTTTGGACACGAGCCGTTCAAGTACGATATCGAGTATTACGTCCAGCAACAACGTTCTCTGACGTGGTCGAAGATTCAATCTACGTCCCTTGATAGGTTGTTCGTCGGCTCTGATCAGGCTAAACGCCAGACAGACAAGGAAGAAAATGGTGTGTCGGAGGAGAAGTTGAGACGCCCGATCACTGAACTTGTGCTGTCGTATTTGGCGCATCATGGGTATGCGAAGACTGCGAGGGCATTTCAGGCACAGAGCGAGGGGCGAGGGAAAGCCGCGGCAATGGAGTTCGTACCCGCACAGGAGGACCATGATATCGATATGGACGATGTTCCATCACGTCGAGCAGGCGGTGCATCTGACAGTGTGGGTCCTGGAATACTGGAAGGCGACATCGAGCTGCGGACGCGCATTGTGAACACTGTCATCGCGGGGGATATTGATACTGTGCTGAAGGAGACAGAAAAGTATCATCCTGCGGTGCTAGAGCAGGAGGAGGGATTGATGTTGTTCAAGTTGAGGTGTCGGAAGTTCGTTGAGTTGATTTTGGAGGCAAGTGAGATGAAGAAGAGGTTAAAGGAGGAAGAGGAGGGGAGTGAAAGGGAAGACGAGGAAGGGAGGAAAGGGACTGGGATGGACATTGACGATAACGCCTCTCCCATTCACTCAACGAACACTAATGGCTTTACCCCAAGCGCCGCCATCCCCATAAAGGCGCGCAGACACTCGATATCGCCTGCCCGAGGGACACGTGCAGTTTCACAGTACGAAAACGCCTTAAACAAGGCGATTTCGTACGGACAGACTTTGCATGCGGATTATGCGGCAGATAAGAGACCTGAGGTGCAGATGATATTTGGACGGACGTTCGGGATTGTGGCATGGGACGACCCGATTGAAGCTGGAGGGGAAGCGGCGGAAGTTGCGGGCCATGAGGCGAGGATCGCGCTTGCTAGTGAGCTGAATCAGGTTATACTGAGTGAGACCTCTCGGTAGTTTCTGTCTTGAGCGAGGGATGCTGATATTGTGTGCAGAATCACAAGGCCGGCCTGAACATCCGGCGCTTGAGAGACTGTATCGACAGACCGCTGCGTGTGTCGTGCAGCTTGGACTGCTGGGCGTCGGGGCTGCTGCGTTTGCGGATATGCCCAAGGAGTTTCTTGATGCGTGATGTCTGGCAATTCTGGACTGGCTCGATGTCGTGGTTGTGCATTTAGTTGTGCGATATATTAATGTATGATGATTGAATTTGATTAACACTCTACTCAATGAGATAGTAGTATATGAAAGCAAACTATTGAGTAACAATATTGAGTCCTGGGAGTGCGATAGGTATGGATACAAATAATGTGATGTGTGCGGTGAAAGTGGGTGGTGATAATGAGATGTTACATCATGAACCGACAGTGAATGACTCTCCGCATCCACACGCATCCTTGACATTAGGGTTCTTGAATGCGAATTTCGAACTGTTGCAGACCAAGGTGTTTAGAACCAGCGTAACCCAGAAACAAAAACGACATTCACCTCAACGGATCCTCTTTCCAATCCATCTCGCTCCCTATTATCGAGAAAAGGGCCTTGCTGTCAATGAGGACACGGACCCCGTCCTGCTCCACGACCTCATCGAACTTCTGGGGCGTCTCGACGTAATCCAAATGGTATGAAAGGCCCGCACAGCCTTTATTCCTCACCCCTATACGGATGAGCTGGGGTGTAGGCCCGCTTAGGAGACTTTGCAGACGTTTCACGGCTGTCGGAGTCTTGTTCGAAATGTGAGTTGCGATAGGTAAATAAATAAATGGGTACCCACTATCGTCAACGCGGCCTTGGTTGCCCGTAACTTTGGTTTAGGCTTCTCTACCTTGGGTGCGGGGGGAGGTCTGGCAACGGTTTGTGGAGAGGAAGCGTCGGGCGACAACGATGCTGGAGTTGGGATGACGACTGGTGGTGAATTGACCAGTGGTACTGAAGGTTGGTGTGCACCCGGCCGTAAGGCAGACATCATCGCGCGACGCTGTGAGGAGGACAGGCAGGTGCGTCGGATGAGTGCCAGTGTGCAAGGCATGTTGTTGTTCTTCGTTTGGCTGCGGCTTCAGCTTTGACTTGTCAAAAAGTATATAAACGGCACGGCCGTAAAATCTACTACTTTAACATGAATTCTGTCCTACTATATGTGTATGGCCTTACCGTAAAATCATCTTTCAAAAATTCTTACACCGTTATCCTTACCGCCTTTCAGGCGCAGGTGTGGGCTTGGATGGATTTGCTCCTTCGCTCAACGCCAACAACACTCCCTTGAGTCCAGTAGACGGAGGGGTTTCTGTGGAAGGGGCAATTGTGCTCGTTGTGCTGAACGACCGCGCATCGGCTGAGGCGGAAGATGAAGGGGTGGGTGTTGCATTACAGGGGCACGGTACGGTCAAAGTGACAGTTGCCATCGGAGAAGAAGGGTCACCGGAACCGGACGCTGGGGGGGCACCTTCAACAGGAGTAGTGCCATCTGCTGGGGGGGTGGTGCCGTCTGCTGGAGGGGTAGTACCGTCTGCAGGGGGCGTGGTGCCGTCTGCTGGAGGGGTAGTACCGTCT
>QLPF01018266.1:15157-27828 GCA_003314045.1 Hygrophorus pudorinus | reverse complement strand
AAACTCCCCGAAAGCAAGGGATACGATTCGATCATGGTAACCGTCGACAGACACGGAAAGAGAGCACATTTCATCCCTACCAACGAAGAACTCTCGTCTATTGGAAGCGCCAATCTCTACCTAGACAACGTCTGGAAACACCACGGACTACCCGAAACCATCACTTCAGATCGAGGACCACAATTCGCCTCGAATCTTATGAAGGAACTCAACAAACGACTTGGCATCAAAACCAAGTCATCTACCGCCTACCATCCACAAACAGACGGACAGACCGAACGGGTCAACCAAGAACTCGAACAATACCTTCGAATGTTCATCAACCACCAACAAGACGATTGGGCCGATTGGTTACCAATGGCCGAATTCGCCTATAACAACAAGATTCACACCTCTACGCAACAAACCCCATTCTTCGTAGAAACTGGACATCATCCTCGAATGGGCTTCGAACCACTTAGGGAATACAAGTCAGAAGAAGCGAAAGAATATGCAGAAAGGATGAAGAAAATACACGAAGAAGCGTCAAGTGCATTGGTCAAGGCAGCCGATGAAATGAAGAAGTATGCAGATAGGCATAGAAAGGAGGCGACGGAGCACAAAGAAGGAGATTTAGTATGGTTAGAGGCAAGCAATATCGATCAGAACAGACCATCAAAAAAGCTAGCTGACAAGCGACTCGGGCCGTACAAAATTACCAAGAAAATCAACCCGAACGCTTATAAACTCGACTTACCAAAACACTTCAAAATCACCAACAGTTTCAATACATCAAAGTTACGACCATATCACCCCCCCACTATTCCCCATCAACAACGACAACCGCAGAGACCGATAGAAATAGAAGGAGAAGAAGAATACGAGGTAGAAGAAATCGTCGACTCAAAGATCCATCGAGGAAAACTCCAATACCTCGTCAAATGGAAAGGCTACACCACGGAACACAATACATGGGAACCCGAGACAAATCTACGAAACGCGAAGAAAAAGATCGATGAGTACCATCGCAAACATTCCAATGCTCCTCATTGCATCCGATCTACCACTTACAAAATCAATTCCACTACATTCAAGGAGATTCCTTTTCTACCGCTTGAAACCTTAACTGATTTCCAAGCCACTATCGACGAGGCCAGACGGACAAGAAACATTCCTACAGAACGGGTCAACCAAGAACTCGAACAATACCTTCGAATGTTCATCAATCACCGACAAGACGATTGGGCCGATTGGTTACCAATGGCTGAATTCGCCTACAACAACAAAATTCATACTTCTATGCAACAAACCCCATTCTTTGTAGAAACTGGACAACATCCTCGAATGGGTTTCGAACCACTTAGGGAATACAAGTCGGAAGAAGCGAAAGAATATGCAGAAAGGATGAAGAACATACATGAAGAAGCACAAAGTGCATTGGTCAAGGCAGCCGATGAAATGAAGAAGTATGCAGATAGGTGTAGAAAGGAGGCGACGGAGTACAAAGAAGGAGATTTAGTATGGTTAGAGGCAAGCAATATCGATCAGAACAGACCATCAAAAAAGCTAGCTGACAAGCGACTCAGACCATACAAAATTACCAAGAAAATCAACCCGAATGCTTACAAACTTGATTTACCTAAAGACTTCAAAATTACCAACAGTTTCAACACATCAAAATTACAACCATACCATCCCCCCCACCATTCCCCATCAACAACGACAACTGCAGAGACCAATAGAAGTAGAAGGAGAAGAAGAGTACGAGGTAGAAGAAATCATCAATTCGAAGATCCATCAAGGAAAACTCCAATACCTCATCAAATGGAAAGGCTACACTATGGAACACAACACATGGGAACCCGAGATGAACCTACAAAACACGAAGAAAAAAATCGATGAGTACTATCACAAACATTCCAATGTTCCTCATCGCATCCAATCCACCACTTACAAAATCAATTCCACCACCTTCAAAGAAATTCCTTTTCGACCGCTTGAGACCTTAACTGATTTCCAAGCAACAGTCGACGAGGCTAGGAGAATGAGAAACATTCCTACAGAACCCTTTAAAACCTTCACACCAACATTCACTGACACCACACCAAAAATCATAAACAAAACCAAACATCGTGAAAAACGCAATCCCAACTCTTTCACCACAGACATGACCGTAACCATTGAACCATCCCAAATGGCAAAAATCTATGATGGAACGAAAACGTCTTTAAGGAGTCCAAATCATCTACCACGACAAGTCAAATATCTTTGGCTCTACGAAGTCGGTTCTGTACGAGCAATCACCACTGTTCTATCCGTCCTCCCCTCTACATCCGCAGACCCCAAAGGAATGTACACTTATCCCATATACCGCGTCTACAAACTCCGAAATCCCATAACGTTGTTCACCGCCAAACAACTCCATGATGCCAAAATTGTCCTGTATCCTCATGAAACTCATCCGTCGATAATTGCCAATTACGAACTCGACGAAATGATTCAAATACAACCTCATGTGGACACGAGTCTTGAAGAGGGGGTGATGTCATGATACATAAATTCCTTTACCTTTTCCTTTACCTTTCATCTATATTCCTCCATTACACGCATTCGGATTACTCATACACGCTTACTATCATCCGATGCTTACTCATTGTTTCATATGTCATTCCGACGGCTTACTCATCATTCTGACAGATTACTCATACATAGTTACATCATCCCAACGGGATGCACAGACCAGGGCTTACGCATCCTTATTCCATACCATTCCATACCATTCTTTGTATTAGTCATACACATCTATAAAAGCACCAGAGTTCGACTGGAAACCCCAGCTCGAATCTCTTGGGATTACTGCTAAAGTGCATACCCTTCAGTCTTCAGAACTCACTACCACTCTCGCCTCTTCACCTTATACCTCATCCTCGGTTCTTACGAACCAACTCTTCCACAACTTCACTACTCTTACTATTTGTAGGGACACCTTATAGCGTCGCCCTAACACGATCCTTAACCAATGGTATGTGAACCGGACATTGCCATTACACCTATATTACACAATGATCATGTGGGCTACACACCTTTCCTTGCAACTGCCATCATGTTGTCAGAACAAGACTTGCTATACATTCAAGCTTCCTGGGTGCGTTTTGCACTACACTATCTACCGCAAGAGGAGAAGCAGGCTTTGTGGCCTTTGTGGAAGTATAGTCTGGCTCAAGAACTGGTAAGCTGTCTTACCAAGGTTGCCTGTTGACAGCTGATTTAGGCATGAGGTCATCAGGTTAAGGCCATGTCACTGATCAGGAGTGCCTGGGTACTCGGTCAGGAATTGGTGGTGCCGATAGTGCTCAGGGACACCATGATGGTATTGGAAGGCTCAGGCAACCTCGACACCATCGACCTGAGTGGGGTCTGTGATATCATGGACCCGATCTACAAGGGATGTTGGTAGAGAGGAGATGTGGATATAGATGGAGGAGATGTGTTCGATGGGCTAACAACATTCTATGAGGTGAGTCAGTTTCTACTGACCATGCTTTGGTGCAAACTGATTGGTTGCACAACGGTCAGCCGAAATTCGAGGAGTTGAAAGGCTGCGACATCAACTACTGGGATTGCAGGCCATCGGGATCAATGCGGCCGAAGGCAACCTCGCTCATTGAGGATGCTGTCAACATCCAGGAAGTGGTGAAAGAGGCTGCCATGCTGAGACATGCAGAACTTGATGGCCAGGCGTGGCTGATTGAAGAGACTGCAAAAGTGGACAGGCACATAGCAAAAGTCTTGGACGATTTGAGGCACATGGGAGATAATCCAGCTAATACAGGGTTTGAATGAAATGTATCATATGTATCCAATATATCTACAAGTATACACGTTTACAAGTTTACAAGAGTAAGATTTTGGCAGCCTGAAGGTTGGCTTCGGCCCCAGGGTCTTCAACAGCACGTGGGAAGAACATGTCACAGCACCAAAAGGAGACAACATACATGTGGCTGTCCATCTCTCACCTTCATCCTACATCCATCAAGATGCACTTCAAATCTGGTATCAAATCCTCAGTGCCCACCATGCAACATGATGCAAGACGCTATTTGGATGTCATTGCTACCAGAATCAGCGCGGCACTGCGATCATTACCAGAGGCAGGGTCTGTGGACCATCAGAAATGGGAGCTGGGGTTAGTGACGGAAGTGGTGTGTATTTCAAAACAGAGGGAAACACTGGCTAAGGAAATGAGTAGATGGAAGCCAAGATGCTCGGCGGAATGTGCCGACTGAAATCATTGGAACTGGGGTCACCACCGGCCATCATTGGTTCAGTATACAGGATACTGGGAATGCCTAGAACATGGAAGAAGCTGTAATTGTTGTCGCTTCACGGTGAGGGCCAGACAGAGGTAGAAGGAATTCAGATTGAGGGGAGGCATTGGTGGGAAATAGTGTATAGCGTGGGTCTACCACGGGTTTTTTTCGGCTACCCGTACCCATACCCATCAAAACCTGTACCCACATGGCGGGTACAGGTATTATGCGGGTCCAGGTCCGGGTTTGGGCGAGTACTACTATAGTACTACGTGTACCTGCTGCATGCCTGCAGCAGGTCTCTTATGATTGGTAGATGTAGTATTATATACATGATAATATAAGATACTGAGCGGGCAAGCGCGGCCTGCTCACCTGCTTACTTGCCCACTCACCCGCTCTACTTGCCCACTCACCCCGCCTGCTCGCTTGCCCACTCACCCATTCCCTGCTCCCTGAGACCTTTTCTCGGGTGATGTGGCCTGGGTGACGTGTTGGCGTCGTTGGTTGTTGGGTGGTGGTGGTGACATGGCCCGGGCGACGTGTTTGCATTGGGCATGTTTGCGTTGGGCCGTGACGCCAGTGACGTGGCCTGGGTGTGGTGTTGGCATCATTGGTTGTTGGGTGGTGGTAGTGACGTGGCCCGGGCGACGTGTTTGTGTTGGGTGGTGGTGCCAGTGAGATGGCCTGGGTGTGGGTACTGGTGCACCCAGAACACCTCTGAAAAGATAATAATTAGTCAATATGATAACTGTTTTACTTACTTGATTACCCTTGCTTTCCTTCTGCTTGACTTCGTTGAACGTCAAGTGGTTGTGGTTGGGTTGCTGGCATTGTTTGTGTTTGTTGAGGTAGCACGAAAAGCTCAAGAAACCCAAAAAAATAATTGTTTTGAGCTAAATAAAATACAAAAAAATATGTAAAAATATGATAATATCTGCGAAATGCTATTGTATAATACCCATGCATACCTGCCATACCTGTGCCACGGGTATGGGTTTTGCACGGGTTCAGAAATAGTTATTGATACCCGGACCCGGTGTGACCCGTACCCGTGACCCGGCGGGTTTTCAATACCCGCGCTATGCACTAGTGGGAAAGTGGCGGGGGGATTGCAAAAATGCTGTACTCAGTGATGGCAGCATCCTTCTTGGCGTCAGTCGAAGGGGTAAGTTGTGATTACATTTTAAAGTGACACTAACTGACTGTATTAATGGACAGCAAACACATTGGGAGATGTTTTCCACCTGGTTCGGTGATGCTCCCCTCAATGAAGAAGCCGAACCGACTCTGGCTGATGAAAATGAACTTGTGACTGAAGATTTCATCTCGGAGTTGAAGGAGCTGAGAGAGACATTGGAGGAGGTAGTTGCTAAAGGGCAGAAAGAGGTTGATGAAAAGAGCCACAGAGTGCTAAGCTATGGCTACTGAGCCCAATTAGTACAGCAAATTCAGGTGAGGAATCGTTAGGAGCCAGGTTGTATTACAAGTAATAAATAGTTTGTGAGAATTTAAAGATCAGCCTCTGCATATCAATCTACATCAGCTTATGCCTCATATTGACATTCATTAATTCAAATGCAAAGATGGCATCTCTATGCAGCCTCAGTATATCCATTGGTCTTGGTATATCCATCGGCCTCGGCATATCAATTGCTCTCGGTATATCAATTGCTCTCGGTATATCTGTCGGCGTTGGGATATCCATCTGGCTCTGTATATTTTTTGGCCTCAGTATATCCATTGGCCTTGCAATGTGGACAGATGAGCGAAATGTAACCCTGATGGCACAAAGCATGCCCAGGCCGATCAACATTGGCAGGCCAATAGACTCTTACAGAACCTACCTGCTCTCAGGAAAAGACAATGTTGGGAGGCCAATGGATGTCCTGATGCCGATAGAAGAACCCAAGGCCAATGGACATACACAGGCCGACGGACCGGCGTCCATCTCAGGCATCTGTCATTCTGGTCCACTGTTCTGTGGTGCTCATTCACGGTTACTTACATTCAATACAATTATGTTTACAAAACACCTGGACAACATGTCATCCAATAGAATAGTTCACCTTGTCCCCTTGGAATATCACATTGGCAGAGCATAAATAAAATTGCAACATCCTGAGTGCATGAAAGGATCTATACTGTCGATCTGAAATCTGGTAGGCCGTGGGTAATAATATCACGTGATGTTGAAGTACATCGGGTAAACATCGTCACTTTGACATAACATCTCAGCCATGGCACACGACAAATCCTACATCACACGCAACCCGACATTCAAAGTGAATGTGCACCAGCAATCGCTATACAGATATGCCAACAGATGGCAAGAAGTTGTCAATGCAGCCAAGTTGGCGACTCCACAAAGAAGAATGGTTTTGGAGCAAAAGCTGAAGGAGGAGTTGGTGAGTAATAGCCAGTTCTGCATAGACTGGAATGCTGACATTTACCTCAGATTGCTGTGAGGGACATCATCAATGAAGTGACGAATGTTTTCCAGCGGTTGATCCATGTCCCCTCCTTTGTGCTAAGCGTGAGGGAACACTTCGTCATAGCAGACAGGGCACAGAAACCGGTCGACTTCGAATTGATGTCAGAGGACAACGAGGCGATGAAGTCAAGCCCATGGTTCCGCCATTGGATGATGACCCCACAGGTGAATGTGGGTGGAAATGTTTGGTGGAAGGAAAGTAGAGAGAAGGAGGTGGCATTGGGGGAAGGAATAGTGTTGCTGCAGCTGACTTAGCTGCCGGCCAGCTAAGTTAGCTGCGGCTGCGGCTGGCTAATTTACCCATTATTCGCTAGCCATAGCCACAAGCCGTATACAGCCGGCTGCGGTCGTCTACAGTCGGCGCGCAGCCAGTATATATATTATTAAAAAAATTATTTTTCTATTTAAAAATATTTACTGGCCGGAGCCAGCATTTCGCTGGCTCCGCTGGCATGTATGTAGTTTATAGTAATAAATTTGAATGCCCCGCACTCTGTTGAAGAGCGCAGGGGTGGGATTGGTGGTGGGTGCTGCATCAGACGCATTGTCTCGCATTTAACCACAAAGTGTACCTATATATATATACAGTACATTAAATAAATATGTAAATAAATGTTTGCTTACTTTGTTTGCCCGCGGTTACCGCTTTCTCGAGCGGTTGGTGGAGTCTTGAGGTGGGTGGCTGAGTTTGAATTCGGTGGCTGAGGCCAAGTGTGCACAAAAACAAACACACCCATGGGCTGAACAAATTGCAAAAGTCAGTCCACAGCCTGAAAAATCATCTATTAATAATTATAACTAGTATACTATGTAATATGATTAAAATACTAGTATAGATATATATACACTGGCTTAGCTGGCAGCTCGCGGCTTGGATTTTTGACAGCCATAGCCGCGAGCCGGTCCGCAGCCTTAGCTAAGCTGGTGACCGGCTGGCTAGAAATCGGCCCGGCTCGCGGCTGGCAGCCGCAGCCGCAGCAACACTAGGAAGGAAGGGCGAGGGAGTTCCCGATCATGGTGAAGGAGGAGGAGGAGGATGTAGTTCTGGGATTGCAAATGCAGGATGGAAACGACAAGCCACCACTGAAAGCCAAGCCTCCCCGGGGGATACTCAAGCTATCAAAGGAGAGACAGGTGGAAGAGCAGGCATCGGGATCTGAGCCTGGTGCGAGGAGTGAGGATGGTGAGGAGGAGCAGCTGAAAAAGAGGAGGAGGACCGACAAGTCGACCGTGGAGCCTGACGTCGGTCAGGTCAGCCAATTCGACCTGCCGATCCCGAAACCTGTCGGCTACCGAGTGCCTGTCATCACCCATCAACCCAGATGCTTCCTACCAGCAATGATGCCCAGCCGACGGTTGTCGATGAAGCCCGAGCCGAAAACACCCACACTGCCAACATCTGCTGAAACCCAGAGCAAGGCAGT
Organism: Hygrophorus pudorinus; assembly: GCA_003314045.1. Classification (NCBI taxonomy): domain Eukaryota; kingdom Fungi; phylum Basidiomycota; class Agaricomycetes; order Agaricales; family Hygrophoraceae; genus Hygrophorus; species Hygrophorus pudorinus. The sequence goes on along the minus strand of QLPF01018266.1, from coordinate 19,621 downwards.
GACAAGAACGGCGACTGTCCGTGACACCGACCCGACACCTGCAACAGTACTTGATATGAAGCCGATAGCCACCCCACCACGATTGCCGGAGAGACAGCACCGACAGGTGTGCGTTGGTCGGAGCGATTGAAAACTAGGGCCTTGAAAGCGGAGCCTGTCAAGGCCGAGAGGAAGGATCAGTCCATCATTCGGCCCACATCAACTCCGGGGTCCACATCAGGTGAGTGCAAGATTTTGCTTGAGTTCCATTCTATACTGACCGAACTTGAAGGTCTCACAATAAAGATTCCACCGACCTCAGGGCTCAAAATCAAGATTCCCCCAATGTCAACTCTCGGCAAATGGCCGAGGTCGGAGGCTGAGGTCGCCACAGGTGCCGAGATAAAGATTGAGGAGAATGAGCTGACAGCAGAATTGCTCCTGAGGAGAATCACTTGGCTAGAGAAAGGATTGGCGAAGGACCAATGCAATTACGAAGCACTGTGGAGGTTTGTTATGGGCCAGCCTCTGAAGACTTGGATAAAGAGGGAAGGGTTGGGTTGCTCAGTGGTATAAAATGTATTTCTATCAAACACCTGTAGCATACATTTTGGATTGTAATTCATTGTGATTCTAGTCTTCCTTAACTTCCCCTGTCCCATTTACTTTCTGAGTCTTCTGGAAAGCAGCACCGGCCTGCTCGGCAAATTGCCGATAAATGCCTGCTTGCTGCAATGCAAAGGCAGTATGGCCGACCAATGGGAGATCGGTGTAGTTGGACCTGTCCACCCACTGTTTCTCATGGAACTGGAAATACAAGACAGTCCACTGCATTTCATGTTCCAGGAGTGTGACCTCCTCCTATGCTTGGTCGTAAGCTGCCTTTGCCCTCAACCAATGCACTCAATAGACTATGTGAATCCAGACCGGCACTCACATTCCTCCATCCAGTCCTCAGTCTTGGCATCTGCTCGCACATCCATATTCCAGAACCAGGAGAGACAAGTGTCTCATTGGCCAGGTGCATTGGGTGTTGCTATTGCCGTGCTTATCTTGAGGTCACTGTGTGTCAATCCTTGTATCGGTCCAGAATATCGGTGTCTGCACCCAAGCCGATGATTTTTCGGTGTGTCCGAGCATAGACTCGGGCTTGTTGCCGAACCTCTCCATTGACACTGCTGACCTCAGACCATGCCCTTGTTTTCTTCTGCTGTGACTTTGCAGCTCTCACATTGGTCCTGAACAGGAATGATTTTTTTCCCAGGGCAATCCTGAGATTGTGCAGGGCATCGTTGGCCTGACCGAGCCGAAGTTCAAGCTCTTTTTCGGCTGGCTGAGGAAATCGTTGTAAGGAAAACGAGGATGGAAAATAGAGCCTGCTGTGCTCTGCTGAGGATTTATCTTGGGCCGCTATGTCGGTCAGCTCAGAGGTCAGGTCGGCAGCCGGGTCGGTGTCGGTATCGGTGCCATGAGCTGAGATGTTGTCGGCATTGTTGCCAAGCTCAGTGTCGGGTGGACCGTCGGCCTCAGTGTCGTCATCCAATAGATCCTCCAGTTCCAGTCCATCATCCAAGTCCGATGAGTGCAAGAATTGATCGGCTTGCTTGTTCCACATGTTAATCCTGGCTTGCAGCCAATCTCGATGTTTGTTCATTTTGACCTTCTGACTCACCGTCAGCCATCATCCACATGACCGAACAAAGGCCATTAAGTGTAATCTGGTGCATGCGTCAGCTCATCAAGCATGAGACCACACACACATGTTCTTGTAACTCACTGAGATTCTTCGATTTTGAATCCGGCAGCGATCCAAGCCACAAGTCCAGTTGACCGACCCCTCCTCAACTCCTCCATCAACCCCACCAATATTTTGGCCTTGGTCGGTGCTATAAATATATCAGCATCGAGATGGTGAAGGAGTAGGCCAAATGTCCTACCTTTGTCAAGCTGAACATCATAAATAAGCATGGCATCCGGCCTGTCAAATCGCTCTGCTTGAGCCTTCTTCTCCTGTTCTCCCCAGGTTTTCAATAGCCATCGATCGGTGGTCGCATTTAAAGCCAGGAATGCATCCTGACATGTAATGAGACAATGCTGTGCCTTTGGATATTTTCGGCACAACACCGGCACTGCAGTGATACTCAGTGATGGTTCTTGGGACCAAAGGTGATATGCTTTACTGATGTCGATCAACTTCTTCCAGTTCGAGTCGTTCATGTGATCATCCAATGTCTCCTGCCAATGCACTCTTGTCATTGCCCTCGTGTTACTTGCTACTTTATTCAGCGGTGCCCAGAGTGTTTCTAATATCTCACCATCCACTTGGCCCGCACTCGGTATGTAGTTTGGTGCAAACATTGGCATGCATGCATCTTTGTGTCCATGCACATGAAACAGGCCAATTCCTTTGTGCATCACAAGATGCCTGTCCATGTCGAGATATGGGCTCTGTCTTACCCTCTTGCCAAGATGTATCCAATACTGACACATAATGTCATACAGCACGATCACTGTCTTTATCCCACCAAGCCAGGTGAAGGTCTGGCAAAGACTATAGTCCATGTTCATTTGCCTACCAAACAGGTTGTGAGCAATGAATCATGCCTCGGTATTACAACAGTGGGCCCATATTTACCTCTCACCCTTCTGGAAGTCTACCACACTGTGAGGGACCCAGCAACCATGCCGAGTACATGCTGACACGCCAATGCCAGTAGACTCTAGGTTTTGTCGGTTCAGGTCACTGTCTTTGACCGCTTGGTGTTGATTGCAACTCAATTTCTCCTTGATTTCCTTTGCTGTTTTCAAGTGGGCATGATACCTTTGCCATCCGACCAGAAAGGCTGTTCCGTCCCAGAGGAAGACATCATCATGAGGATTTTTGCTCTTCGACTTGTTCATTTTGAAGTTGCTGTCGAGTGTCGTCATTCTACTGTAGAGCCATATATTTTTGTCCTCCTGCCAGTTATCGGGGATGTTTATACTGGGTTGAGGACATGTCGGGCAGAACAGTGCCAGAGCCCCGTCGGTGACAGGGCTCTCTTCGGCACTCTTATGACCGAAACCATGCCATTTCTGATACTTCAGGTCTCTCCATTGTCGGGAAACTCTCATGAGCTCCTAATATTGATCCTGCACCCGGATTTTTGTATGACCAAGACATCTGGACTGCAACATGATGTTGAACACATACCTTGATGGAATCCGGAAAGGCATTGCAGGTGATTCTTTTGAGCTTCTGGTAGAAGTTGAAAGCTGTGGTTTTGCATTCGAGATTGTCCATGTGGAAGTCATCCAGCACTTGGAAGGTAAATGCAGTCTTGATCCTTTTAAAGCTGGCAGGAAAGAGTCCCATGGTGAATAGTTGACTCTTATCAGAAGCATGGCCAGGACAGCAACACTATCTGACTGGCAGATGATGAATCCCAGAACGATCCACAATGCACAGTGTAGTGAACATCTGTGAAGATGTTGACAAAATGTTTGTCAAGTCACCAAATGCCCTCAAGGGGTGTTCCTACACTAGCTCATCACCATCCTCCCAATCCAAGTCTTCATCATGATCATTATAGTCAACATCCATATCACCAAAGTCTTCAAGAGGATTAGGCTCAGCTTCAACTGGACAGGGTGCTCCACCATGACCTAGGTAGATCTCTACACCCACTTCACCAAGCCAGGCAGGCTTGAAGAAATGACCTGTCTATTGCTCAATGTGATGAAAAAAGGGTGTTTGGTGTGAGAGACTCGGCAGCAGTCTCTGCATTCTACAGGGCGACCCATACAATCCAGACACCTCCAGAGAGCATCACCCATGTGACAACTCTGACAGGGATCCGTCTCTGGTGGTGTGGAAAGTGAGATCAACTCATGAAGATAAGTTGACCTCTTGGGCAACCATTCCCTTAGGATGTCATTCTGATTCTAAATGAAATTGTTTCATGAGTTACCTTGAGTTTTAAGAGCACAGAAAATGAGTAGACTCACTGAAGACTTGGGCAACTTCAAGGGTTCCATTGGAATGGGTTCCCCCATTGCATGCATGCTCCTACTGTCAGTAGAAGTGGAAGGAGTATTTGAAGAAGATATACAAGCAAGTTTAGGAGAATGTAAGGAAACCTGTCTAGTTTATACACCTCTAGTAGTAATTTTATCTACCCATGTTACTCTTTGCATGGTGTTGATGGCCTTTCTCTTGTGGTGTTTCACCATGATGGTAGATGTAGCAGACTTAATTCGGAGTCAAGTTACTCAGATGCTTTGGCACGACTCATTGCTATATGCAGTGCCATGGAATGTATTGACTTCCTCATGGAGCTGAGAAGTGTACCTTTAATAGCCTAAATTGGCAAGGCAGGATGGGCCGCCGGTGTTCGGCATTCCGATTAAGGAAAGAATTCAGCTGCAATACAAGAGGATGCCCCCTTATGGAAATCCCTCGGTGTAGACAACTGTACAGTTTTGTACAGACATTTGGAAACGACT
>QLPF01018266.1:0-14868 GCA_003314045.1 Hygrophorus pudorinus | reverse complement strand
GGCAGAGGAAGGAAAAGAAGCTGGTGAAAACACGTAGATTTACATACCGACATGTTGTCGCATTTGAACAGAAGGAGGAACTGGAGGAGGCTGTCCGGCAGCTGTCAGGATCAGTGCCAGGAACATCGGTGTATTTTTCAAAGTATCAAGCAGGCCTCAAGACCCTCTGCGATTCCCTGTTGACAAAAGAATTAGAGAAATATGAGGAGACTGCAAGGGAATGGAATGAGATGATGCCGCCGAAGGAGATTCAAGCTGTGTAAGTGCCCAGAAGCTGATGTCCAAGATACAAGTAACTTACCTCAACCTGTCAGGTCGGCTGAGAAGTACGGCCGGAAGTATATGAAGGAATTCTCCAGCAGGATGCACCAAGAGCTCAGTATGAAGATCCTGGTGCTTAGTTCTCATATAGACACAACAGGGACTGTGTCATATGCTGCATAAGTACCTTCAGATCAGAGCCCTGCCTCAGATAACTAAGATAAAGACACAGCCATGAATTGGGAGACAATGCCGAGCACACAACATTTACTGAGGCATATCCGAAATGGGAGACTGAGGCAGGCCTGATGAGGCACTGGAACAAGATATGCACAATCATATTTCAGTCAGGAAACCATCATTTGTCTGTGTCTATGAACTGATGGACAATAACTTGTGGAAAACAGATACAGAGCATGCTGAGGGTCAGTTGGCAGATAATTCTGATGATGTCCGACCTCAGAAGAAGTGTCGGGAACAAATTGTGCTCAATTCCAATAGCCATGGCTACCCTTGGCTTCCTGTATTTGACACCGAGGACATGCTGACTTTGCAATGGCAGAAGGACTTTATCAGGGTCTATCTGACCACACACTATTGTGAGTATCAACATGATATGCAAGGTCGAAGATTTGATCATTGTGCATATACAGGGTTGGTTCTGGGAATAAGAAATCCTCAGTGCCTTGGGTGGCTATAAATGAGGACATCTGAGAGTTCATCAAAGAGGAGTTCCTGCCCCCAAGGATGAAACTTGCAGAGCCATCAAAGCTTGTTGCAAAAGATGTCTGAACAATCATCGATCATTGGCAGGATAGGAAAAATGCAAAGCTGGTGCCTTTTCATTTTTCTGGTTTCCTGGCAAAGGACTGTGAGAAAGGAAGCAGAAAGGCAGTGAGTTTAAAGGAGGAGGCTGGACCTGTAGGCCTGCAGAAGAAGAAGGGAAAGCAGAGAGCAGTATCAGAGGACGACACTGATCAAGAAGCAAGTGAAGCAGAGACGCCACCACTTAAATCCAAGCTGAAGAGAAACCAGCATCCCACGCCGGCACCAACATGCACACCGACACCGATACTGACACAGACACCAACAACAACACCAACACCAACACCAACACCAACACCAACAGCAGCAAAGGGAAAAGGGAAGGCGGTTAGTGCCATCGACATATCATCGGCAATCAAACATCATGAGTGTTCATCTGGTGCCCCCAATGAGTCCGATGATGCCGACGAATATGACTTCTCTATCCTGGGTGGCCCACCTTCGGCCAACAAACACCTGGGCAACAGGGCCAAATTGCGCAGTATGCCAGATTTATTCATAGGCTATCTAACATGCTGCTGACAATGATCTCATTACTAGAAACCTTTGACAATGGCACCCTAATCCTGCCCTGAGGGGTAGTGCTGGCACAGGCCTCCAACAAATGTGCATTCCTTCAGACATTGTGTCAGACATCTTGGTGGAACGAATTGATATGCCGATTGGAGAAATTTGAGGTCTGTCCAACAATCCAACCACCTTGCGCAGATTCTGACTTGATCTACTGGGCTCAGCCTAAGGAGACACCTGTCGGTCGCCCCATGGTGGAACAGCCAGAGTGGCTATCATGGACCTATGGGTGGTCATTGGTGCCGAACTCATTTGATGGCGGTGACTTGGTCACATTCGTCAACACCCTGGACTGGTTTCTCCTCGGCCCACATCTGATGAAAAGCAGCAGAGGATCATTCGGGTATGCATCGGTGCAGCTGTGGACTCTCGGGATCAGCATGATATACCGAGACCTTGCTCAACACTTTACCATCAGGGACGAATACCGAGAAGCCTACAAGCAATGGCACATATGGCCAGGTGCCAGGGCTGGTACCATGAAGACAATGGTGAAGCAGACCTGTCATGTGTTGGATTGGGAAAACATACAGCTGAAGAAGGTGAAGGAACCATCCAGGCCAAGGTGGGTGGTCAATAGGCAGGGACCAGATGAGGCTGGCCCCAATGGATTGCTGACAATCCAGCCGATGCTGAAAGTCATAGTGAACCCAAGGCTGAAGCCAGAGTGACTCCTGAAATCCCTTGTCAGCATCCCTATGGCCGATGATAATGCTGATGATAATGCTGAGACAAGGCTGACCACCCAGCAGAGGCTGACTGTTGTTGTGAATCGAAGGCCAAAAGTTAATGCACTCCTTACATCACCCATCAGCATGACCAGCACACAGCCCCAACAACCAGCTGGGGTCAGAAGGGCAATCCAACCTGCATGGAATGAGGAAATGTCTGTCTTGATGACCAAGGCCGAATTGCAGGATGGCATCATCACTCCCCCCCTCTGTGACAAGGCCCTAATTGAGGCTACAACCTAGTATTCCAAAAGTTCAGTTTAAAACTGTTGAAACTCAGTTCAAACCCAAACCAAACTCTGAAGTTTGGGTTTGGTTTGGGATTTTGGCAAACTCAAACTGAACTCTGAGTTTAGTTCAGCCAAAAACCCCTTGGGAACCAAACAAATTACTATATATAGTAAGAGTTCAGGTTTGAAACCTAAACCAAACTTCAAGGTTTGGTTTGGGGTTTCAAAAAAAAGGCCAAAACCAGACCAAACTGAACTTTGGGAACACTACTACAACCTATTCCTCTTATTTGTCAGGTCTCTCACTCATGCCTGTCCTTGTGGATCTTCAAAGAGCTCTCCAGTCTTGCCAGGTAATTGTCTTACAATGTCTGTGCTGAAAAGACACCAGTAGTCTAGTGTTGGGGAAGTTTGGTTTGGTTTGGTTTGAGCCCATTTTGGCCAAACTGCAAACTGAATGGTTCAGTTTCAGCCAAAATTTCCCAAACCTAAACCAAACCGATCTGAATCGGTTTGGTTTGGTTTAAACTTGGTTTAAACCACTTAAGAAACCTTGACAATTAAATGGTTTGGTTTGGTTTACACTCACTTTTTTAAACCAAACCAAACTGTTTAATGCAGTTTGGGGTTATGTTGAACTTGGAGTTTTGAAGTATACTTGGATATCTGGTAGACAAACTGAATTTTAAACCAAACCAAACTGTTTAAAGTGGTTTGAGATCACCTTAACCTTGGAGTTTGGAAGTTTACTTGTCTTGGGATGTCTTAAATAGTGTGACAACAGTTTAAACTGAGTTTAAAACCAAGTTTGAAACAAGTTTGAAGTCTTGTTGTTAGTGTATTGTGTTATTTTTTTCATATTACAGGCTAGTTAGATCTTTCAAGAAGAATATTTTTTTGGCAATTTGGTTTGGTTTAAACTGAGTTTGAGATGGTTTGGGAATTTTCAAAATGGCCAAACCAGAAACCAAACCATTTGGTTTTTTCCAGATTTTCCCAAACCTAAACCAAACTGTGCAGTTTGGTTTCAGTTTAAACCGAGTTTGAAACAGTTTGGAACCAAACTTCCCCAGCACTAACCAGTACTGACACCTTTTCACTTGTAGCCCTCAGTTGTCACCAAAGTGGTCAGCATGAAGGGCAAGCCCAGATGGCTGACTTGGTCATATACCGATCATCAGCTGCTGTTGAAAACACTTGATGACCTCTCCACCTGGCACAAGGTCATTGGCTGGTTCCTGTTAGCACCCCATCTGACCGATTATCAGGAGGCAACCATGAGTCACGCGACTGTTGAGCTGTGGACATTGGGGATGGGGCTCATCATCCATGAATTGGTCAGGATATACCAGGTTCGGGACAACAGGGACATGGATGACTCAGTCCGGCTAATGGTTCTGCATGACTGGGTCATGGTACAGGATGAGAAGGCAAAGCTGATATTCAAGAGGACAATTGAGCTACTCAGGTCCAAATATACCAAGGAGCACATGGATGTTGATGATGAAGCCCAGCCATCATTGGATGCCAAGGTACCCCCAGGTCAGTATATGACACCAACAATTACCAACCCGACAGCTAAGGAACACGGCTCAGCCTCTCAGGGTCCATGGACACATCCAGATCATGAGAGGGTGAATACAAGATCCATAACATGAGAGCATGGTGTGGGCAAGTCTTGGCATGGGGTGAAGCGAAAAATGGACATTGCCACAGTGCTCCCAGTCATTGCAGAGGCTGCTGACATAGCAACATGGACACCAAAACACAGGCATAGTCTTTGTTTTCAGTACTTCCCATGTTCTTAGTGTAGCTGCAATGCCTTTGGTGTCTGTTTCTGTACATAAGTCACAAAATGACACCAACTCTTGATGCATCGGTCAGTGCAGGACCTGCTATCCCTCTTTATTGTTGACTTCATCACAAGTAGAAGACAAAGAAGGAACCCATTCATTGCATTTATAACATACAAGGTATATAAAGCAACCAAACAGAAGATGACAAACTAAATGTATAGCGCAAATGATAATCTAACCTAAATGTCTTTTTGTGACCTGAAAGCCCTGACCCAACTACTCTTCAATCTCCCCATCTTCCATCAGCACATCCCCTGTGGTCTTAACGTTGTCTTTGACATTTGCTTCCTCCTCAATCTCCATCTGACCGATGTTGACATCGTTGTTGATGTTGATCCGATCAGTGGTCAACTCAGTGTCTATCCTGGAGATTGGCTTGGTATCTACTGTGGGCATCAGCTCGGCATCTACAGCTGAGATCGGTTCAGTGTTTGGAGCAGGAGTCAGGACATCATTGTTGATGTCCACAGCTGAGATTGCTTCGGCATTTGGAGCAGGAGTGGTCATGACATTGCTGTTGATGTCGCTGGGTGACAACTCTTCCCTTGATGCTGCTTTGGCAATAGCAGTTATGCTGGTCTGCCATCACAGTGGTAGGATGGGAATCAGAGTTGCTGATGCTGGGATGATGGTGGGAGAGAGTGTTGGAGCACGATGCACGACTGGCCTTTGACTCAGACATGTACCTTGAGGGAGTCAGTGCTGATGGCGGCATGGTGTTGCCTCGCATTGGCATGGAGGGGTCCCTGCTCCTGAAGTCAGTCATGTTGGCTGCAAGCTGTGGGTGGCCTGATGTTAGAAGGGCCCTGCCACCACCTTGTCATCAATCCTGGGAGTAGACCCCACTTGACCTTCACCCACTTTGTCTGTGCCTGCTGATGTGCCATCCCTCGGTGGCATCCCGAACCTGAATCCTTCCTCCATCACCTTCAGCTCCTTGATGCTCTCTTGCCTCTCACCATTCCCTGCAGCCAGGACATAGAGATTTAGGCTCTCATATGCTTGCTGTGTTGCTGACTGTTGCATATCCAGATATTGAATCCTGGCCAGGAGAGATGGGATGGAGAGATTGATGTCGGGGTAGTGGGCATACTCGGTGAATGAGTTGACCGGCCTTATCTCAACACAAAATTCTGTGGTCATCACATGTGAGTAAAAATGATCAGGGGAGTATCTTTCACTCACCTGATGTATCTTCCCTGTTGCCTGCACTCTTGGCCTTGGACTTGGACTTGGCCTTGGACGGTCCAGGTGTCGCAACCTTCGGCACCCAACCCAACTGACATTTGGGTGCTGGTGTCTTTGGTACCTTGCCTGCCTTTGCTGTCTGTTTCTTTGTGGCGACAGGTTGGCTTCTGGATGTCAACAGCTTGGCCTTGGAACAATGACTGGTAATGGGGGACAGGGGAGTGCCAATGTCAGTGATGGCAGTATCATCGACATCGGTCTGTGTTCATGCCGGGGTGGTGGGCCTGACACTGCACCAGGTTGCTGCCATGGTCTTTAGGTGACGCACAAAGAGCAGGCATTTGACCTTGCTCTTGTTGCACATCCTGCATGCCTGCCCTGGGACGACAACAATGCACCCCACCCCCTATGCAGTGGGGGCAGGGGCCTGAAGGGATGTTGTCGTTCACTGCTTCCTGCTCGACAGTTTGGGACCTTTCAGTCCTAGGCTTCTTCACTGGCCTCTCTGTCTCTTCTTCAACCTCTTCCTCCATCTGCCTTTTCCCTTTTCCTCTTTTCACAACCTGTCCCTTTGACCTCTCTGCATCTTTCTGTGCCATCCCCTTCACCTCCTTTGGCCCTTCCAGTGTCTTCAAGACCGATGTAGTCTAGTGTTGCCGCAGCTGGCTTAGCTGCAGCTGCAGCTGGCTAATTTACCCCTTATTTGTCAGCCACAGCCATGAGCCGTACATAGCTGGCTGTGGTCATCTACAGTCGGCGCACAGCCGGTATATATCATTAAAAAATCTTATTTTTCTATTTAAAAATATTTACTGGCTGGAGCCAGCATTTTGCTGGCTCTGCTGGCATGTATATAGTTTACAGTAATAAAGTTGAATGCCTTGCACTCTGTTGAAGAGCACAGGGGTGGGATATGTGGTGGGTGAGTGAAAACAGACACCCTGTGCTCTGTTGAAGAGTGTAGGGGTGGGATATGTGGTAGGTGGGGCCAGGTGGGTGAAAACGGACACCCCGTGCTCTGTTGAAGAGCGTGGGGGTGGGATACATGGTAGGTGGGGCTGGGTGGGTGAAAACAGACACCCTGTGCTCTGTTGAAGAGCGAGGGGGGTGGGATTGGTGGTGGATCACATGGGGGCTGAAGTCGAAGTCGAACACCCTGCGCTCTCTTGAAGAGCGTGGGGGTGTGGTAGGTGGTGGATAGATGTGGGGGCCGAAATTGAAATTGAACACCCCACGCTCTCTTGAAGAGCATGGGGTCAGTTCTGGTGGTGGTGGTGGGTGCCATGTCAGACACGTTGTCTTGCATTTAACCATGAAATGTACCTATATATATATACAGTATATTAAATAAATATGTAGATAAATGTTTGCTTACTTTGTTTGCCCACAGTTACTGCTTTCTCGAGCGGTTGGTGGTGTCTTGAGGTGGGTGGCTGAGTTCGAACTCAGTGGCTGAGGCTGAGTGTGTGCAGAAACAAACACACCTGTGGGCTGAACAAAGTGCAAAAGTCAGTCCACAGCCTGAAAAATCATCTATTAATAATTATAACTAGTATACTATGCAATATAATTAAAATACTAGTATACATATATAAGCCGGCTTAGCTGGCAGCTTGCAGCTTTGGATTTTTGACAGCCATAGCTGTGAGCCAGTGTGCAGCCTCAGCCAAGCTGGTGACCGGCTAGCTAGAAATCGGCCCAGCTCACAGCTGGCAGCTGGCCTACAGCCACAGCTGCGGCAACACTAACGTAGTCTCAGTCTCCTCCTTGGCCATCTGCTTGTCGACCTCCACCACCTCCACCACCTCCCTCTGCTTCCTTTTGGCCTTCTCTGACATCTTCATGACAATGTCCTTGTCGTCCCTCTTGTCTTTCTCCATCTGGACCTTCTCTTCTTCCTTCTTCTCTTTGACTTCCACCCCCTCTGAGTCTGAGCCGGCTTGAGTGTGTCGGCCTTCCCCTCCTCCATCTTCATGGCAGGTGTGGCCATCGACATGTTGTGGCAGTCCTTGGTGGCTGAGACAGGTGGAGTGGAGGCTGCACCACCTTCCAGCCACTTGTCACCACCTGCATTGAAAACCAGTGTTTGAGATTGGGCCCAGTAATGTGTGCCAGTCACTATCCTGGGATTGTGCCGGGAAACAGAGGCAAAGTCCATGATTCTGTTGTCCTTGCAGGCCTGGACCAGGGCCGCACACATGCTGAGGATGATCCTTGGTATGTACAGATCGTGTTTGTAGTGTATGGATGTGTCCTTGATGAAGCCCCAGATGTGTTTCTACAATTGACATCAGTACAAATGTGATATTCATAACATTTCCAACTCACAAATTCAATCCTCAACATATTTGCAGCTCTTGCTGCTTGTCATGACGTGACTTTTACCCCTTTCCTTTTTCGAACATTCTTTCATCCTATTTCGGACATTCACACGGCCTATAAACAATTGCCGCATGGACATTCTTTAATTATATCTTCTTTGATCACAAGGCACAACAACAGTGTTCCGCTCCGGACTCGGCCTGCCACATGGTTGCTCCACCGATCTATTTCCATCCACCACCGATTGGATTTCATCCTAATCTCCATTTGGATTAATGAGCACAAGGCACACCATTCCTAAACATGCTTCCGGATTCTGGACCCACAAATGATCGATCAGACTTCCATCAATCGATTACCAGATAAACTCGACAGCTGCCAATCATTGTTTCGGTCCATAGCCTTGCCCATAGCCTTTCGATCATAAGGCTATCCCACTATCTTGGTTCATAAACATGCACCGACCTCATGCCCGATGATCATCCTTTGTTAGTATATCTCTTTCTTCACATATTCTTTCTTTCTCGTGCTGTGCACATTATCACCTGACCATTGCCTGCAAGCACAGCACATCTGATTCACGTCCTAATATAGTAGTACACAGCCACTGTAATATTTAGTGTATATATTGCAATAAACGAGTAACAGACTCTCCAGTCTGTTATCTCAGGATTACCACCATGTCTATGGGGCTTCCTTCTAAGATGGCTTTCTGGCGACCTCTCTCCTCCCTCCTTCCTCTTATCCTTCTCCTCTAACCTTTCACTTCATCTTCTGGTCTTGTATCTTTACAGGATAACCGGTACTTTATTGTATTTGGTGTCGCCCTGACACTGCTTGTCTTCTCCCGCTTTTTGCCCACCAGCAACTAGCCTCGTCTATCGGTGCACATACTCGTATAGATGCTGTTGGTTGCCTTCTATTTGGAGTGTTGGGTGATTAGGGTGTCCTGTGATATGTGAGTGGGCCATGTTGACTGTAGTGAGTGGTGAGGAGTGAGTGGTGAGGAGTGAGTTGTGAGTGAATGCCTTTGAGGGGATTGTGACAGTGCTGAGAAAGGAACAATTAACCAAGAAATAAAATAAAAATCAACATCAAATCATGTGACTGCTTCCATGTTTCATCTATCAGGAGTCATCATTGCCTGTTACCACTACCAAAACCCTTGACGCAATGCAAGTCCCACACTCAACCTCAGCCTGTAAGTTTCTCTTTCTGTTGCCCAGTTCATGCAGCTGATGCCCAACATCTGCAGAAAGCATTGCTTCCACCTCAAAACAAGTCCACTTCCTTTTGGATGACTCAGACTCAAAACAGACTAACATACCGTCACTAGCCACAGCTGATGTGAAATCATTAGGTGAGTGCCATTAAAGTGTTATCATCATAGCCATTCAAAATATAAACCTTCCAGATTTGGTGCACAACTTTGCATGGGCTGATCCTTGTCCCACTGACCCCATGGTCATCGATATGGATGCTGAAGATAACGACAATTTTGGTTTTGGTGACCCAGTTGGTGTGTTGTGTGTTCACATTATGGATGAATCAGTGCTTACATCTGTCTCAGCTGCTCAGACCATCAATGATGAAGATGACAATGATTTCGGTTTTGGCAAACTGTTGCAATCGCCAGGTGAGTTTTTCATGTTACGGGCAGGAAGTGTTCTTACATTCCTCTCAGGTACTCCTGGAAGCAATTACATTGACATGACGCTGGATGAAGACGATGACAACTTGTCATTGTGGCCGCCTGTCGGAAGTCCGGCCCTCCCCAACAATAAAGAGGCTGATGACAATGATGACAACATGTTGTTGGAACCCCTGATAACTTGTCGGGACACTGTTCAGGATGTCAATGCCGAATATGAAGAGGACGATGACGATGACAACAACTTGTTATTGGAACCCCCATTAAGTCATCAGGGCACTGACCTCCAGGATCCTCTACCAAGGCCAGGCATACACCCCTTCCATAACCTCCCACCACTTGTTTGGGATGTCAATGCTGAATATCTGTCCAAGACAGCTTTGCTGCAGGTGTCAGATGCCCACTACATTCAAACCGTCTTGCTCGTGCAAGATATGGCTTGGTCCCAGCGAATTCTATGGGTCCAACAGCAGGCAATGCAGCAAATTGACAATCTGATCAGGAGGTGCAGAGAGGTGGAGAAAAAGAAGGAGAAGCATAAGGGCCCATGTACCGGATACATATAGAGATGTAGCATTATAATTTTATATGATCACAACCTGATTCCCCCAACACCTGATTCTAGCAGATTAAGTGGATGCTGATGCATAGTCAGCAAATTGTGATCACAACTAGCTGAGAGAAAGATATTAACATGTTCAGGGGATGATTTATGTGAGGACCTTGTGTGGGGGAGATAGTGACAATGATAGCAGCTCAGGTTGAGGGGCGGGGGGTGGGCCTGCTCGGCCGGCTTCGTCGGTCAGTACATGCCAAGGCTGAAGCATTGACATTGGCAGATGCATCTCCAACAGAAATGGACAAATCAGCTGACCCATCTCCCAGGAGAACATTCAACTGTAATGGAAAAATGATTCATCAGATAACCCATCTGCAGGGAGATACTTTAATCTCAGGTGATTCATTCCTGATGGGAAAATGGGTTTTTGGCCAACTCATCTTATACATTATCAACCTATTCATCATCCTCAATGTCAGCTGATCAATGTCTAATAAGACAGTGACATATCAGCTGATCCATCTTCAATGACAAACAGAAATATCAGCCCACCTATTGGAATGAATCTGTGGGCATGTTAGTAGAGTGTGTGGGCACCAATGCTGAGCCAAGCTGATCTGGACTGTAAATGCAAACATATGACAACTTACACTGGTGAATTTAGTACACAATTATGGTGGTTGGACTTCATACTGAGATATAGTATAAAATACCAATGTGGCATTTGGAATGAATCTGTGGGGATATTAGTATAGTGTGGGGCACCTATGCCAAGCCAAGCTGATCAGGACTGTAAACACAAACATATGACAACTTACAGTGTTCAGTTCGGTCCACAATTACAGCAGTTGCACTCCATACTGAGATATAGTATGAAATACTGACATGGAATTTGGAATGAATAAGTGGGGGTATTAGTAGAGTGTGTGGCCACCCATGTGAAGCTAAGCCGATCAGGACTGTAAAAACTAACACCTAAAAGTTGAGCACACAATTGCAGTAGTTAAACACCATACCAAGCCCTGGGTGCCCATGCTAAGCTGATGAAATGGGAACATGCCTTGTCAGCCAATCCCTCTTATATGGGCACCTCAAATATTGGCTGACCTATCTTCAATGAGAAACTCCAATATGGGCCCACCCATTCCCAATGGGAAATTCAAATATCAGCTGACCCATCTTGTACAACTACAATACTAATCTTGGCCAATCCATTGCTTATGACTACAATACTATTTTCAGCCGATGCATAATTTACAACTACAATTATCCAATGGGATCCAGTGGGACACAAGCCAAAGTGCAAGGTGTTTGTAATGGAGCAGCTTGCTGCATGGAATAAGGGATGAGGCTTGAGATTCAGCTTCTGCCTTGGTCCAGGATAGCTGATCTGCTGGAAGTGGAAAGGTGAATAGTGAGGATAAAGTGAATTTCACTTCAGAACAAAATATTGATACCCTCATCATGCATACATGCACTGTATTCATATTACAGCCATACAACCCAGGTCTTATATGGCTAGAGTCTAGAGATGGTGTCAGGAAACACCCCCTATCACAATGATTCCCTTTCAGTATTGTTTTCATTGCTGTGATCTCCATTGCAGCTCCTCTTTCTTGTTTGCCCTCTTGTTTCTTTGTCCTATTCACTTCTCATCATATTATGTACACCTTCCTTTGTCCTCCAATTTCCATTGTCACTCCACTCACTATATAGAGCCTCACCTGATGAGGAGATCCTTAGGCTTTTCTCTTTGGATCTCCCTTATTAGGTAAGATATTACTTTCTTTTGCATTCTATATAGTTACTTATATATATATCTTTGGATCTCCCTTATCAGCACCTCACAAAAGTATCATGACTATCTTTGCAGAGTTGCATGCTATCTTCACAAGTCACAGTGAGGTTCACCCTCACAGATGGTGACTTTCTATACCTCTATACCATACATTAACAAAGGCCTTCTGAGCCTCCATGGTACAGGTGCCATAACTATGTTTTGTCATCCATATCACTGTTGTGAACAGTTCCGGCAAACATCCCTACAACCTGCTGCCTCAACTCATACATTGTCTGGTCATGAGTACACTGCTAGACTATGTGGAGATTTCATAACACACCTCTTCACTTGCCCTGAGTACCCTCCATCATCAACACACTCTCAAGCAAAGTTCTCTTTTTTCATTGCTTATGCCCTCTATTGGATGAAACTGCATTCTTCTGTTACATTTGCAGCCCTTTTTTTGGTACAGCATCTCAAAGCTCGCTTCCCTATAGCCTGCAGTTCCTCCAGTCACTGATTGTTCATTTCCACCCTCATGGTTACCTCAAAAGTCATTTATATCTGAACAAGCCATGGAGCATTGTGGTGCAGGGAATGTTCACTCTTAGGGAGATCAACCACAAGGTGTGTAGCTATCTGGAGTAGGAGCTAACTGTTGATAATGCCATACTATCAAACTTCAACTTGAAGATAATTGTGAAGCACAATTTCTGTGGTCCAGGACTATGTCTGACATATTCTCTCCAGATGGTTTCAAGAAGGCCAACATTGCTTTCTCCTTGTCTTGGTTGCTGTCTACACTGGCTCCCCTACCAAATTTGAGTATGAGTCCTATCTCTTCAATTGGTCAATGACAATCTTCATCATGGAAGCCGGTACAGCTGCTGCCACCAATTAGTGTGACAACCTCTTAATACGAGACCTCTTCAATAACACCACCAAAACCTTCACTGTCAAATTCTATATTCACTTCCCAACATGCATGGTCTGTCATATTCCTGTCTGCTTTATCATTACCCTCACATCTGAATAGTGCATGTAAAGCTAAAGAGGCATATGTGCAGACCAAGTTGTGGAAGTTGTGGAGTCCCAGTCCTGGTTGGACCCAGCCAATTTCATGATTCCTGGTCCCACTGGACTCCCACTGGATTCTTACTGGATTCCTAGTTAAGTGCCCAATTCCAGCTAGATTCCTAGCAATTTGTTCTAGGTGGAGTCCTACTGGACTCCACTAGGAACCAGTGAGTTCACCTGGACTTCACATGGACTCCACTGGGAACCCATGAGTTCAGCAGAATCCACCAGGAATCCACCGGGACTCCACTAGGAACCAGTGAGTTCACCAGGAATCCAAATGGAGTCCAGTGGGACTAGTGTGGCTGTTTATTGTTTACTTGTATTTATAGTTCAAAAAACAACCATAGCAAAAATTGAACCTAGGCCCTTCTAATTATCACATAAGAAAACCCAATCATTGATACCACTAGGCCATCCAAGCTTTCATATTAGGCCAGATTTAATCTCTTCTATAACCTTCCAAACCCAAATAGGCACAATGTTTAATTACTTGATAATACTACACATTTGCACCACAGTAAGGTGTCATAAAAATACATAAAAAATGGTAATATATTTAAAATATTATGCGCTATAATTTTTGTCACTCAAGCGAGGCGATTGGGATGTGATTTGGTGCAGAAACACAGTATGCATTCTTTGTTGAAAAGGTTATGTGACTGTGACATCTTCTCTGCATTCAACAACTCAATCACTCCCATCCACTCAACTACACGCAACACCAACAGCCTGGTGAGTGGAAATTATATCATATTTCTTCACCATCCCAGATAACCGCACAAATGTGGCCGTGGCACAGCAGACAAAAAAAAGGTGAGCACAAGTACATATGTATTCTCATGTTGTCTGCACACCCACATACCCTTCTGTTTACATACAGAACACAAACAAATTCAAATGCAAGGGCCACGGTAGTGACTGGTCAGCACACAGGACCTAGGTGATGACAGGCAGGACGATGAAAAAAGTAAGTAATATAGTATGTATATATTTGCTCATGTTGTCTGCGCACCCACAGACCCTTTATTTACATACGAAACATGAACAGTAGAACACAAGGCCCACAGCAGTGATAGATTAGCACACAGGACCCAAGTGACAATGAGGAAGATGAAAAAAAGTGAGTAATCCATATATATATGTATTCTCATCCTGTCCACGCCCCCAGAGCCTTCTGTTTACATACAGAACACAAACAGCAGTGAAGGGTGGGCACGTGGAACCCAAGTGACAACGAGGAGGCCGAAAAAAAAGTGAGTAATATATTTTCTCATGCATCTGCGCACCCACAGACCCTTTGTTTACATACAGAACACGAACAGTGGAACGCGAGGCCCATGGCAGTGCAGGATGAGCACACGGGACCCGAGTGACAACAACGAGGATGCCGAAAAAAAAAAAAGTAAGCATCAACTATGAAAAAAAAAACATCTCATGTAGTCCACGCATGCCCAGACCCTTCTATTTATATACAGAACGCGAACGGATCCAGAGTGCAAGGCCCATGGCAATGACGGATAAACACCCAGATGAAAAAAAGTGAGTACAACCTTCAAAAAAAATGAGATTTCTCATGCAGTCTGCGCACCCCCAGACATCTCTGTCTGCATACAGAACGCAAATGGATCCGCTGCATGGCAGATAAAAAAAGGTGAGACATATATATATATCTTATGCTATCTGCACACCCACAGACCTCTCTGCTTGCATACAAAATGTGACGCCCACGGTGATGAACGGTGAGCATGTAGGCTTGGCAAAGGCCCAAGTGACAGCAACAAGGATGTGGGCAGCAGGGTGAGTGGACTCAAGTCC
>QLPF01018227.1:0-22564 GCA_003314045.1 Hygrophorus pudorinus | reverse complement strand
TACGATCTTGATTGCGGCACCACTTGTATACTAACACATCTTGAGGGCCATGCAAGCTTGAAGCGGAGCAGAGTACTAAGCTGTTCGCCCGTGGCAATTTGTGTGGCAAGCAAAAACCTTCGTCGCCGAAGACCGCCACCGTGACTAAGGACATGAAGGTATGTTTCTCTTGCAATATCCGAAGCTTGGACTGAGGTGAACCTAATAATTAGCCCTATATTGACCTGGCGATTAAAAGCCTCTATTGGGATCACCTTCATGAATCACCACCTCATCACGAACCTCCTGATAACCTAGGTTCATCCGATGATGATTCCGATGATTCGGGTTCTGCTTCACCTGCCACGCAACTAGAGGCCCATATCGATAGTGATCCGCTGGCAAGGCGCGTTGTTCCCCCGAAGTTGATCAAATATCGTGAGGATATAGCCCGGCAATTTCAAGATCCGTTAAGCACCAACGTCCCTGGCTGTGTTGGAGCTGTACCCGTCAAACGAGATCGTGGAGGACAACACTGACGCTGATGGACATACACACGAAAGCGGACAATAACACGTACACACGCAGCTGCGCAGAATAAATTCAGCTCTGTGTATCGTGTATCGGGGTCTTATTTTACTGAACCTTCTGTTACTTGCAGCTTTTTGTCCCGTGCGTTCTTCTGTAGTTGCCGAAATAATGAAGACCCCACGAAGACTCCGAGAGCCAGAGTGCTTCCAGACTTGCTGAGGCTTTTATGGCAAACATCTTGCCTCACATAATCCTGAAATGATGCAATCGAAGAAAGATCATCATCAGAAGAGCAAACGAAATCTGATGGCCCCCGGATCTCGATAGGGAACACCGGGATGGGCACGCACTGGCAACAGCTACAACCCACACCACCGTTCACGAGAAAGGGCTTGGCCAGAGACCGCTACTTCTCATCGTGATCAATCACTATATTCACGGGTACGTATGCGTAATCTTGCGAAGGTGTTGGTTCCCGAGTATGCCCATCAGTCCGTTGCGCTGGAAGGGAACCGCCTCAGGCTTGGAGATAGCGTGATTATTGCCGACACCCTGGGCGACAAGCTCTTCGGGAACATTGACATGGCGTCGACTCCTGTGCAGGACCTCCCATGTCTCTTCCAAAGCTCGATTTCATCGAGTATGATACTGGAGAAGTTATGGAGCTCACGAACCATATCATCGCCTCCTACTGGATTGCTGAGACTGCAGCAAGCCGTCCTGGCAGCGCGGGTTTTAACGAAGACGAAATTCGATATCTGTCGGCCCTCACTGACAGGGGAACTGCATCAGAAGCCATTTACTCCAAAGGCCGGGGCAGAAGAATATCCCTCGGCGACTACCGTGCTACTCCCATCTCCGTCAATAGCAATCCCCTGCGCATATTCCCGTACCCGGCCGAAGTCCCAGCGTTAATGAAACGTTTCTTGCAATGGTGTGACCGAGTCCATCAAGACATCTCTTAATACTTGTATGTCAAGCAACCGTCTACTTCTTATCCATCCATCCATTTCCAGACGGCAACGGGCGGGTCGGCAGAATGCTTATGCACGACTACATGGCACGGCAAGGATATATGCCCGTGGTTATGCAGAGCTTGAAGCGCCAGGACTATCTGAGGATGATCAGTGACGCGCAAGATGGCAAGCCTGAGGAATTCGTCATTCAAATTCTTATGAACCGGCTGGATGAGTTACGGACATTCACGCATCGTGAATATGATAGTTGAGGGAGCGGTAGGGAATGGTGAGTGGGAGCGTCAGCAAGGGGGTTTGGGAAAGGCTTATCATACTGGAACGCAGCCCATACGCCTCGTCATCGTTTTCAACCTTCTAGTGGGTGTGTTGGACAGTCGGCGGACATTCTGCAGACAATTTGACCGCCGACTGCAGCGGTCAAGAAAAAGTTGAGATGGAGGTAAGGTGATTGCATTTACAATCAGTCCGAGATTGAATCACAAATTGTAAATGAATGATACATACTGATGATATATATATTGCTAGGTATGTTATACACAAGACCTGTTCACCCCACTATTTTCATAGGTGCAAAATGCGTGGTAGGTTTGCCGTTGCCATGGCAACGCGTTAATCCATATAGTTCGCAAAATTTGAACATCCTACGAGCAATTTCGCAAGGATTTTGTATCCTGTAAAATAGTCCCATGCTAGGAGTGAATGTTCAAGTTATAGCCGGGGGTGATGCGACTGGCGTCGTGGTCCGGGCCGCTCGTGTACACACCATCTCCATTGTTTTCAACCATCCTGTGGGTTGTGTTGAACGAGCAGGTAATGGATGGGGCGTTGGTCTCGCTTACTCAGTTTCAGCCATTCATGCGCTGGCGCTGGGTGTGCGAGTGCTATACAAGACTTGTAACATGGAATTCTATAAAGCAATCTGGTATAACAGAACAACTTGAACAAAAGATGACAGAAAGAGTGAGAGTTGGACAAGGTTGTCAGTCGCCAGAGTCAATTCCGCCCTGCTCTAACATCAGCTTGAGGCGCTGTATTTCTGCTCGTTCACCGTTCACTTCACCCTTGAGACGCTGTATTTCAGCAGCAGCCGCTGCTCGACCCTTCGCTTCATCCTTCACTTCACCCTTGAGACGCTGTATTTCAGCAGCAGCCGCTGCTCGACCCTTCGCTTCACCCTTCACTTCACCCCTCGCTTCACCCTTCACTTCACCCCTCGCTTCACCCTTCGCTTCACCCTCCGCTAGACCAGCCTTTCGCGCATCCTGGTACTGCTGTTAGACGCCATATATAACAAAATGTGTACAAAATAACTCACCTCAATCTTACGAGTGGCTGCAGTGTTCCTACTCTCCAAAAACTCTGGCCAGTTCGTCCTATACTGGTCCCTGACTTCTTCGAACGAGTCGCCAGCGGGGATCACGAAGCTGCCCCACTTGCAGCGCTTGTTCACATTGCCTGGAGTTGTTGTCCCGGTGAATTCCGCCGTTAGGACATCGAATGCTGTTCCCGCATACCAGAAACATTGGAATTCGTAGGGCTGATACCTAGGTGCGTGTTGACTGGTAACAAATAGCACACCGCAAAGGTCGAGCATCGTCGGGAGAGGCTTACTGAAGGTGAACTTCAGGAGGCTTTCCGTGTTGGTCAGTTTAGATGAGTCTGCGAGAAAACGGACGCGATCGTGTGCAGGGGCGGTTTCTGATGATGACGGGGAAAGAATAGGAATTGTGTTTGAGAAGCCGGATGATGTCGAGTCAGAAGACTCGTCTACTTCGACGTAACGGTCGACAGAAACATTGAGTGTTTTGCCTGAGGAGCAGTGGAGGACCTTGATGAAAAGGAACTCATGGTTCTTGGATACAGTTGCTTTACGATGGTCGACGGATAAGACTGAACAGGAACGCGCAGCTAAAAGGTCGATGATTGCCGCCCAGGATGGAATATCGTACATGTTGTGTGTCTGTGTTTCGAACACAAACGGAATGTGGACCGACGGCGTAGCCATGAATATTCTGGCGAGCGATGTAGTGAATCGACGGAAGCGTGCAAGGGTAGCAGCATTCTGATCCTGCTTTAAAGACATGGGGGTAGTGCGCTAGCATGCGCGTTCAACGTGTGCTGCAGTCCTGCATGTGTCAGAAACCCTCAACCGCAGACTACGTATAGAACGATCCAGAAATCCGCGTGTTTCCTGTCCCGGTATCGATAAGGGTGTCTAATGAAAATATTCAGGGCTGGGGCGAAGGGCGAGCATGTTGGGCTGGATACCAAACCCTGATCATTGTACTAGGTAGACTGCAGTACTGTATTTAAAAAAATGTATCAAACGGATGCGCCCCGTTTGCTCAAGACAGCACCCCCATTGCTCCTGATAATATTAATCTTACCATTAATACATGCCCACAGACCATCGTCCGATGAACCGCAGAAGAGCTTCATCCAATCCACTACATCCTCGCCACATGTTAAAGTGTCCCCATTGAAGCATACCGTATTTTCTTCAGATTCTTATACGTGAAACGGGTGCCTACATGATCCTCGAAAGCCACTCTCATCTCACTAACCCATTGTATAATGGCCTATGCAAATGCTTGAACAGCGGCCTTGGCTCTGGTGTCTAATAATTCCTCATTATCGGGACCAAACCATGATGAAGATCATTCATACACCTACCACACCAAGTTTCATGAGACAAGCTAAGGCTTTGACTACGAGCCGGGAATAAGTCTTTTCCTCTGTCGATTCCGTCAGAGACGTTGGCTAAGACGCGGTCAAGCGTGGTCTCTTTGTGGTTGATAGTCCATTCCGAGATTTGAAGAATTTAGGATTCAGCTCCCAGGAATCCCATGACAGCACTGAAGCAAACGTAGGTTAAAGAATAATGTCATGGGCAGAGAGCAATACCCCGATACTTCGCTATGACCGACATCTTGACATACGCTGGAGGTCTCAAAGGCGATACCGACACGGTCCTGGCGGGTTGCAAGTTCCCCACTATCCGTTTCTGGTTGGGTGTGAGCACCTCCGTCTTTTTAATTTGCATATTCGCTTAAAAGATTTTACAACTTTAGTCGTTGGGGCCTCCCAAGACGTGCATTACCATTCCCGTCCGAAGCGAGGCTAGTGGCGGTATCAGCCGCTACCGTCTTGCTCGTGTCATTTGCTTAACGATCGCCAATAGTGTGAAGGTATGTTGTCCGAGTGATCCACCTTACCGATGCTTACGACTGTTCTCAGTCGCTACCACCCAACAAATGTGTCAGCTTCTCACAGCTGAGATTGATCAAGTTTTACAGCCCGGATGGAGAAAACTGGCAGGCTGCAGTTGCCGTCGTATCCCTTTAGCGGGCGATGGACTTGGGGGCAACTCATTTGCTCTCGACAGTTCCGTTTCCTTCAGAGACACGTACCATTCCTTGATTCCATATCCTTTTATTAATAATGAATTGGTTTTGCACCTAAATCTTGGCGCTTTGGCACGTAGTTCAAAAAGGGACCCATACTCGTCCAATGCGCGGTCCTACTTGAAGCAACTCTCAAGTACTCCAGCACACGAGAATCAGAAGGGAAGACTAGTATAAGCAAGACCCCCCAGCATTAGCCGTGCATGGCTTATACTCCTTTCTTCGTTGTGCCACGCAAACTCCTTGTCAATTTTCCACAACTTCAAGGCAAGCTCGGGAAACTCGTCTGCCAGCAGACCAAAGCCCTGTCCAAGCCCAATCAGCTACATCCACGGATAGAAAATCGATTTGCAGGGTATCTCCCGGTGTGGCCCCGTCTACATGATCGGGTCCGTTGACTTGGTCCAGCTGGGGGCTAAACGAGAGATTTGATTGCTGAAGCCGTGGAGCTGGGTGTAATCTGGCCATGGGAGGCATCTAGACAATGAACATGGGAGTCCCCAGACTTGACACGTATGACCGGCGTGATGCCTGAGTTGCACAACTTGCACTAAGAACGCCGCATTCTGTAAATATTGGGAACAGTCCAAACATACCTATTGTCTCAAGCCAGATAGGTGTGAGAACGCCTTACGACGGAGTGGATAGACATTGGGCATACGGATCTGACGTCGACAACGGGAGAGCAAAGGCACTATATTTGACGAACATATCTTTACATGTTCAAAATGATAAGATCACACGAGACCGAATGAGGTCCAATCTATCGTCTTGGATTTCTCACCTCCGATGTTACCGATTTCTGAGAGATGCCGCATTGTAGGCCTGCCATGTGGGCAGTTCCACGGTTGATCCATAGTTCCCATGTGCTGCACAATCTAGTATTACCGCGTAAGGAAATAACGACACTAGAAAAGGCAACTTTCGGAGCTTACGGATGTCATCTGATTTTTCGTCAGCGGCGTACCAATCATGACACTTTTCCTGCAAGCTCTCATAGCAAACATAGCCCGCGCTTTCGAGCACCTTACCATTCGACCACTGGGCTGGTCTTGCATCAAATGGATGAGCTCTTCTAAATCTGTACCTGGAAGTGAGTCTTTTAGTTTATCCTTGAGCACACGCGACGCACCTTTCATGTCGAAGACTGTGCTTTTGCTGATAGGCTGCGCCACTAATTTGAGCCTGTGACCTTGCCCTGAAGCCAAATCCACGTCTCCATCCACGTCGATCTCGAAGCCATTTTGTCGAAGTATCTCGATGTTCTCCATAGCCAGCAATTCGTCAGCGGCGGTCAATTCCAATGGTCGAGGCCTTGGGTTAACATCAGCACCCCCCAGGCAAATCCAAAGAGCCACTCACCTAAGAAGCTTTTGCGATTCAATACCCGTCGTTTGCTGCAATGTCTCAAAGTTATACTTCTCGTCAGCAGCATGTTGATCAACGATGAACAAATCATCCATCATTACCGCCAATCCTTCACCCCCTTCCGGGTCAACGAGCTTGCGCCTGCGAGTTACGATGAAACCCAAATTGAACTGTCCCATAATATCCATTGATTTAAAATCTTCTTTGTCAATGACGCGCGCCAGAGCATCAGCCGCCGTGTCGTTATCGTCAGTGTTGGCCACCCCGGCATCAAGAGGTATCTTGGCCTCTAGTTTCGTTATAAAAGAGCCCATTGATGATGTGGCTGATAGGTTAGCTATGTGGTCGTTAATGTGTTGCCAAGTAGTGGATATTCGTGAAAGATCGACTCGTATGGAAATATCGCCGCCGTCGACGGAGCGAATTATTTCTGGCTCTCCATACGACTGGGAAGATTCCGATACACCCTCCAACATTGATACGTCTTTTGACGTGTCGTGATCGACGGCATCCGCAGTGAGGTCAATGCCCTTCTGAAGGCTTCTGGTTTTGGATAGCACCTGTACATCTTCGTCAGAATGACTGTCAATATTCATCGCAGTTTCCAAACTGTCGTCCCTGATTCCGGGGCCGACTTCGTCGGATTCAATAGCTGCGCCTTCAACTTCTTTATGCACTCCTATCCGCTTCTTTGCTGCCGCCATCCCCTTGTCATTATCCATGACCTCCCCCACATCTTCCCGTGCATCTCGTTTGCCACTCTCAGGCATCATCTCGTCGGCTTCCTCATCCTCTTCCCATCCGATGGGGACGTGGCTTCCATTCCTGGCAAATCCGCTCAGTTTCTCTCGCAATTGCAGCCGCACATCCTTCCCATCGTGTGACGAAAGCCTCCCTTTGCCCTTCCCTTTGCCCTTCCCGTCCCTTTCACTGATGAGCCCCCTCCCTCCCAGCTCCAAACCACTCGCCGCCACGTCCGAACGCCTTTTCTTCCTTGGAGGGGCGTCCTGGTCTTCCCCTTCATCGATGTCCTCCGTTACGCGACCTACACTCCAAGACGCACCCGTGGTGTCTAAAACCGTCTGAACTAACATTGGCTTCTCCTTGGTTTTGAGTGGGACAGTATTGATACTCGCAGGAGCTGGCGCAGACATCACAGGACTGGCAGCAGAACCATCATCTTGAGAATTGTCGCTACGTGCTGTCACGAGCGTCCGCTCGGTAGAAGGGGACGACTGCGAAGAGACACAGATGTCATCGTCTAAAGCGAGCAACGAGGTTGGAGCACGGGAAGTTATCTTTGAAGGGCCTTCTGCGTCGGATGGATGACGTTGACATACACTCGATCGATTCGCATGTCCAGATTCAACTTCACTCTCATCCTTCTGTCGATTCTGCGGCTGGCCGTCACGAATCATCGCCCCATCTGTCGCCTCTGCCTCCTCGTTCTCATCAGTGTTGTCTTCCATGCAAATATCTGTCCTGCTCTCCGTATTTTTTGCGCTACAATGGCCTTGACTTTGACTTTGGCTTTGGCTTTGACTTGAGGTGCCACAGAGCTTCCGCCTGTCTTTAAGTAACTGACTCTGCGAAGCCCCAACGTCGTACGTAGATCGTGAAGGAGCGAACTCTTCTTCTAATGCGCTCTAACACACGGAGGACGGTTCAACCCAGGATATAAATAGTAGACAAACAGCCACACCTTTAACGCTATCACAAGATTATTCTCGCTGTGCAAGAAAATGGTCCGTTTATCTGGGCTTACATTGATATCGCATGCGTCTGTGAGGTCAAACAATTCATGAATACGAGGGAACAAAACATCCGCAGAATACCATGAACACTATTGGTCTTTTGAAATGAGAGAAAATAGGAATCTCTGAAAACTTACTAGTAGGAATGTGGAAATCAGCCACTACGAAAGGAGACTGATTAGCATTGAAAGAACGATATACTTCATTGAACGCTTTTTGGACCTGAACATTCACAGAAAGTTTTATTAGGCTCAAAGAACAGAACACTAAATACCAACGCACCTTTGCGGGCGCACAAGGCCTCCCATTAACAAAGAAGAACTGGCGGTCTGTCCCTGTCCTCCCAGATCCCACAGCAAACTTGCTCACAAGGCCCTTCACATGGACTTCCATCTCGTCATCAACGTCGTCTCTAGTCCTGAGTAACGAATTTGTGGTGAGCAAATATCCGTTGGGGGCGAACGGATGACTGTCGGGCAAAGGGGATAACATACCGACGCTTCCGCACGGACTGTTCTGCCCTTACAACAAAGCTCACATCCAGATCAACCAGATGGTCGACAGATTTAGGACCCCATAAAGACGTGACAGAGGACCGAAGTGATGGTGTACCGTCGGTACGCAGTTGTACAGTTTTGTGTCTATGGGGACGTCTTCAATTTTTGGGAAACAATAGGTGAACGTACGCACCCTGTATCAAGATGGTTGGACACTGTCAGCCGTACGCCTTTCCCGTCTCCGTTGCCGACGCCGGCACAGGGAACCAACGCGTATGCATTAAGAAGGTTGAGCGCCTTGCCAAATTCTCGTTTTGCGTTGCGTTGGAACTCTTTGTGTCGCACAGGGAGGGGTTTGAAGAGACCGGTTATTGTGGTTGTCGTCCCTCTCTGTTCATATGTGCGGTGACAGGAACAGTCAAGACCCCGGTGAACCGAAAGCGTCGCCAGCAAGCCAAGGCATACCTGTCTTGCCACTTTTCCCCTACCTGTTACCGATCCGGTTTTCCCCATTTCTAACACAGTACCCATAGGCGCCTCCTCCGTTCTGGCAGTGACCACAGTCACGGTTTCGCTCAGAGCGCACAAAGACGACAAGGCTTCGCCTCGAAAGCCAAAAGTTAGCACGGTTGAAAGGTCCTCGAAAGTGGTTAGTTTTGATGTGTGATGTTTGAGCGCTGTAATGGGTGAATGAATTAATATGTAGAAAAGGCGACGGAGAAAGAACAGACCGACGTGGTCGTAATCTTCTGGAGATATGCCACTACCGTTATCAATCACTTCGATGGTTTTCAGCCCATATTCCTTGAACCGGACCTCTGTGTTGTCAGTGTCTGCGGCGTGGCTCAAGAATTACAGACGTCCCTACCAATGTTAGTTGCTCCGGCATCAAGGCTATTCTCGACGAGTTCTTTAACGGCTGTCTGCAGGTCAATGACGACCTGGCCGGAGGTAATCTTGTGGATGGACTGTCCATCTATAGGCTTTATGGTGCTGGTCTCCGAGTCAGCGGTGGTCATGCTCAAGCATCCGACAAACAACGCGTGCAACGGTTGTCACATTTTCTTGGTTTTACATGTAATACCTCCACAGCTCCGAGTCGGTTCAAGTGCGTCTACGATCCGAAGGAAGATATTGGGAAGGATATCCAGCATGTAAATTTGACTGGAACGAGAAACAACTTTTCGATGTGGAAGGTGCGGCACACTTGTCTCTGTCCATGGTCATTTCCTTCCAGAGACAAACGGATCAGGAGACCACGGATTCCGACCCTCTTCACAGATAATCTCGTTTATGAGCTACGATAATGCATCATTTTTTGACCAGGAGCGTTCACAAGGTTTGGTGCCAACATTCTGGAGCCTGTTGGGTGGTCACGAATTCAACGTAAGCTTTTACTTCTGGACTCATGGAATGGATAATTGTTTCTCGGTTTTGAAGAAGTTGATACTCCTTCCAAGCTTGTGAAGCCCCTGATGACTGCGTATTCGACTCAGGTTTTTATCATCAGATTTATGGGGAGCCACTCTCGAAATATGCAGTGCATACCGTTCTACTGTAGAACGCGCACCGTAATTGGTCGGACTCGGCGGTGGTACATGGGTTTGTCCCGTTCTCGACGCTCGTCTATATTCTTTCAGCTCTTGCCAGTGGTCACGAACCTTTGTGTCGACTCTCCCTTTGCTGTAGTCGCAGCTTCTTCCACAAGACACAACCAGGATGGTGCCGGAATGATTCGGAAGTCAGTCGACTTGTGGACCAGACTCGGTCGCGGGGGGTACAATCAACTGCCTCTTGATTCGGAAATCAGCATGTAGATGATTGCGAGGGTCGTTGACCTCGATCCCAGTGTCTTGCTTGATAGTGCTGTCTTCGCACTTGCAATAGAAGGGCTGGATGTGGAGTGTCGGGAAAAAACGTCCCAATCATTCAGTATCCAACATTTAAGGTAACGCGGTAACGGTTTTACCATGCTGAAACTGCCATCTTACCCCTTAACAGAGAGGACAATCGTGATCATACAACAACGGGAGCTGAACGAATTATACACTAGACATCGACCATTGACTTGAGTTCAAAACACAGATAGAACACAGTGCCAGAGCTACAGACCATGGATCAGTAATCTACAGCGTAAGTGAGGGGATAATGCAGTACAGTTTCAAGTGAACCTTGCGGTCAGACTTTCGGTCAACCACGAAGTATTTTCCCAGATGGGTGTCTGGGAAAGGATTTAGCACCACATCAGCTATGCCGGTGCGAGTGGATTATAAGCGGTAGATTTATACACACCCCCTTTGACCAAGACGTTGGCTACAAACGTTACCTGGACAGCAGTGTCGTTGGCAGAACTTACAAAACGTAGGGTGAGCACTTGACGCACCAGGGTTCCGTCAGGAACATCCTCCGCTACCATAGAGTGGTTGACGGTGTTAGGCCGGGGTAGGTACGCCCCTAGTTGCTTGTACACCTCATTCCCATTCCCCATATCAATATACCTCACTGACAGACGAGCCAGAACGGCTGCATCTTGTTCAAATGAAACAAAAGATATCCTCTGAGACATGACCAACATGAGCGCTTGCGCCGCCGCGGTTCAGTGACCACAGCAGCTCACCTCCAGGCCATCGGCTACCAACGTGTGACAGTCATCAGACTTCTCGGTGGGCGCTTCCTGCGGGACGGGTTGTCGAACCACCTGTTAAGGACGAGGTTATGGTATTGTTTCGAGCATGAACTTGCTTATATAAGACAAGACATTATTCGCTGATGGCATACGAGTGGTCCTATAAAATAGATTACTTGTTACTCAAATCGACGGTATATTGTTATAGGGGTCAATTCTACAACGACGAAGACGGATGAGTAACTTGAATTGTTATTACTTTCAACTGGAAGTAACTGTTACCACTTTTGGAAATTTTAGTGTCCAGATCACAGTCTCCTATCAACATCAGACTATTAAGCGGATCTACACCGGCGCAAGCACAGTATTACTTCTGGCTGTTCAATCGTCTTGAAGTTTTTATCCTCACGCCATTACGTACCCCGCGCCAAAAACAACCATCACGGCACTGCCCAGCACACCGATATTCGCAGACTTCAACCCGAGCGCCCCTCCTCCGGACTTGCCAAATGGATTGGCCGCGCTAGTGGTATCGGGACCGCCATTAACAGGCCCTGTCGATAGGCTTACGCCGGTGGTTGCCGCGGGGGTGGTCTTCCCAGTGGCAGCCGTCGTGCTGGCTGCGGGCAGTGTAGGCAAGGGCCCTGCGCCAGTCAGCCCAGTGGCTGTCGTACCAGACGCCCCGCTTGTCGTTTGTCCAGAAGTTCCGGAGGAGCCTGTGACGGGAAAACCGGCTTGGGAACAAGTGGATTCGAATTCTGTAGGCAGGTCACGGTGTATTCAGGATTTTGGAGCATATGCAAGTGATGCATATAAACATACGATCGAGGACACCTGCCGTAGAGGTCGAAGACCCTCCGAGACCGGCGATACATGACACACAAGTGTGAAGGCCTTGATCAATGGCAGTGGTGCACATACAAGCAATGTCTGAGCAGGTCTGTATGAAAAAACACAGATGTTAACAAACCGGGAATGAGTAAAGGTTAATAGTAGATGAAATAATTGTACGTATGACAAAACCGACGTACATCTAGAGTGCTTAGTGCTTGGCATTGAGTCTGGCATTGCGACGGAATGGAAGGAGTGGGGACTTGACGGGCGACGAGACCACGAATGGCTTGGAGCGAAGTTGCGGATACTATTAGACAACGAAATGAGCAGAAGCCACACCACCATAGAACACGGAACGCACCTTGAGACACAAGCAAAGCAGAAAGGAGGGTGGCAAAGTTAATAATAAACATTTTGAATTATGCTAGTAATAGCGGGTGGGCAACTGTACTGGAGAAACGGAGGGAACAAACACAATGGCTAGTTACTTATGAATTTATGGCATTTGGTGTTCAGCGCTCAGCGCTCGCGCTCAGGACATCAACTAAACCATACAAGGTCAAGCAAAATTACATGTACATTTATTATTATTAGAGTCCAGCGCTGTCTACCACGGTGCCAAATAAAATAATCCTTAATGTAGAAATAATTTCAGACTAAATCTGGAGACTTGAACGAGTTGTTTCTTTCCTTCCACACCTGACCACCAGCCGCCGGACTCAAGGTTAGATCCCCCGGCACCCAGGTCTAAATCAGGGTCAAAGGGCCTCTGATCCTCGCGCTCTCCAGCCATTGACGAAAATGATCTCGCAGAAGATCCGGCGAAGGAAGGGGCTGATTGAGGTTGCGATAAAATATTTTCCCACGGGGCGTACGATTACGGTCACGGCCCACAAAGTCATATATGCGGTAGTTATCCTAGAAAAGTCATTAGCGACAAGAAGTCGGTACACACATCAGGGTCTACACCAATGGAGTAATCATCATACATGCGATGTTCTGTTGACGAACACAGGAAGCCTGGTTGGACAGAATTTACCTCGTGATTCGT
This sequence comes from Hygrophorus pudorinus, assembly GCA_003314045.1. Classification (NCBI taxonomy): domain Eukaryota; kingdom Fungi; phylum Basidiomycota; class Agaricomycetes; order Agaricales; family Hygrophoraceae; genus Hygrophorus; species Hygrophorus pudorinus. The sequence goes on along the minus strand of QLPF01018227.1, from coordinate 9,543 downwards.
TTGAATCTGGTCATCCTGCATGAAGCGTTTGAAATTCTGCTCGTTCCACTTGAAACGAACGAGGTGAGAACGCAGTCGACGTAGGTGAGGAAAGCGACGCACAATATCAGCTTCACTAAGAGGGAAAATATGAGCAGCCTCAAACCCGGTGAAATCTCCACCTGCGACCAATTGACCCGTCATACAGCAACGTTGGTCTCGGTTCCTAACTCGTACAAAATTTGTTTCCTAGAGAGATTGATGCAATGCACAACCATGAGTGACTGGTAATGAACATGGGGGGTATAGGTGTAATTGACAGAGAATGCTCGTGTACGAGGAAGGTCTACAGAAAGGAAAATAGCCACTTGTGTCGATGCTACAATGTTCCGCAGTTACCGAAAGTCCTACCTGGGGGCGGGGAGCGTATGACGTAGCGTCCCGGCTGAATCTCAAGGTTACTGCTGCTATCGAGCGCCGGGCCGCCAATAGCACGATTGTTGTTGAATAGACATAGATAGATGGCCCATGCTTCTTGGATGTACCAGATCTCGCTGATCCAGCCGACGAATGTTGAAATCGAGACGCCACCATGCTGATAAAAGACTTTGTGATGGATGAGAAAAACAAACAGGAAGATATCTGAGATGTTCACCAGCCACAGGCGCTCCATTAGAACTGAACACATGGACATTGCGTCTGGGAATCGCAGCCATAGCGGGATAATCGAGTCGGGCGTTGCAAAGTGACCGTCATTGTTTGGCGTTGTTGTCCAAAGCCTTCCAATTGCTTTCAACTTCGCACTGACTCCACGCCGATATTCGTGACAAATCTGGAAAAACAATCAGATAGTTCAAGTCGCATATTTCACACCAGCGGCGGCGAGTTTGGCAGTGTGTTATAAAAATTCCAGATCCCGTATACTGATTACAATATTACGCCTTTGAAAACGGCGGAGATTTTTAATATAAAATGAAGGTGTACGTGGAGAGCGGAGGAAGACAAAGTCCATTAGAGCACGCTGGGGAGAAGCTTTGGATCACTTATGGCTATCATTTCCGAGTCGTCCAAGGGCCGGGACCATTTATCTGTTACCAACAACACACGTTCACAAACAGGAAGCATTAAATTTCAAAAAGGAACGCACCTGGACATGCCAAGAAGTATCGGTCTATGGCGTTCACAAATCGCTCCTGATATTCTGCTGGAGGCACAACAGTAACATCTTTGCCGGCTTTCAGCCCTTGCTTTGCTTTATACTCCAGGGTTTTGGCAAATGTATAGCTTCCTGGAAACGAAGCATGATCAGATCATCTATTCAGATAGATAACACGGGAGCACTAGAAAAGTGACGTAGCCGGAATTTTTATTGATTAAATGCACACCAATGGTATCCACCAGGCCACACGCAATCTGTTTGTTCTCTTCATCAACGCCGAGCAAAAGGCTAAAAAAAAGGAATTCCAATGCCGCCCGGACAAAAGTGAATATGCAATCTTACGAATAGTCCATAATATTACTCTGGGACAAAAAACTCGAGTCGCTCTTGATCGCCTCTCGAAGTATAACCTTCGAATGGGGACGGACCAGCATCAACGTTCGTTGTTGGCCTACACCACGTTGAGCATTGATCAGCGTTGACTCGAGTTGGAAACCAAACATACCTTCAATCCATTCCCCGTCAAAAAGAGTCTTCGAATCCTGTGTGCCAGTCCCAGTCGACCCGGCTTTTACCTTACGTCCTTGAATGCCCTTCAAATCAAAGGTTTTCACGATCTTTTGCTCGTAGAATAGGTTCTCCATGACAAGAAGATCAGCTTTGGATTGAATCGCCCCACTCTCGAGATTTCTGATCTCGACGGTGTAGAAACCGAGCAACTTTGCCAGGACGGTAGGCCGGCTGGTTGTTGCGTCCATATACCGGAAATATGATGGAGCTAGATCGATTAGGACTTGTCTAAGGAAATGAATGAGGCGCTGCTGAGGGGTTCATTGCTTCCGACACTCACAGATCAGCCACATTCCACGCATTAACAAGTGTCTTGATGATAAAACGGTCATCTGATGTTTTCCAGAAGTTCGACTTGCTCTTGCCACCTTGAGCTGCCCAATTAGCACTGCGACCTAGGCTTTTCAGAAAGATGTCGTCGATCCCACAACGACGCCGTAGGGCATCAAACTGCTTCGCGTAATATACTGTACAGCTGAATTTAAGCCGTTTGCCAATTGTCCAGTCATATTTGATGTGTGGGCGGTCGTCGATGTTTACAGAGTCGATGGTCAGCAGATGATGTTTCCTAGAATAGGGGGAGGAAGGACGAAGAGTTTCGCCACTGTTGAACATGTAGCGCACAGCGTTCGTAATCCCGCCTGTTAGCGAGGTTGTGAAGGATGAATTTGTGAGATTTGACTGCATCGAAGAGGTTTGTTCGCTGAGAGGCTGAACCGGCTCTTGTTCGTCCTTTGGTGGAGGAGTGGGAGGAAGATGGCTCTTGCTACCATTATTTGCGTCAATCGTGTCATCACTTTCGGCAGAGATAATCGAAGAGGCCTTCCCGCGGCGGATATGTGTATCAAATCCAGAACTCGACGCATAGCCTGACAACGAAGAACCTGGACGCGAGTCTCCCGAAGCCGCTTCCATTCCTTGCAACAGTTTCCCAACGGACTCAACAGTTTCCGGAAGGCCGCTGACTTCACCACCAGCAGCTTGCTTGCTGACCTCCACAGCGGGTCTAGCCCAAGCCGATGGCGGAGTTGCCGTACTCCTTGGTCCTGAGCCACCTAAGCCGCTGAATGGTAATCCACTGGGTCCATCCATGGGTGGTTTCTGGCGTAGGACGTCTCGTATAGAAAGAAGGGATGTGGGATCCCGAGGATGCTGCCTGCGACTGATCACAGCCGAGTATGGTTCAGGTTCGTGCCACACGATATCATCTTGATCAGGATCTGGGTGCGAGGGGGCGGATGACGTAAAAAGCTTATTGGCGAAGAAGGAGGGGAAAGTAGCGGATGATGGGCTAATTGGCGTAGGGGAAAGAATTGGGGGTGCCAGATATTCTGTGTCTGATCTTGTCCGTCCAATCGAGATATCGGCTAGTTCTTGATGATAGTCCGCAGAGCTACAAACAACATTCCAACAAAGTAGTCATGAGTTAGCATCCCAGCTTACCTGAGAGTAAATGCGATTATGCTGCCCCAGTCACATTCTCGAACAATTACGTTTCCTCCCGGAACGGCGTGGCAACCTTTGCCCCACCACTCGGGTTCTTCCACATTCAAGCTTTCATCAATAACATGCCCTTTCATCATATGCTTATTTTGCCATGCAGAGAGTCGTCCTCCAGCACCCCGAGCAGCTGAAAGGAATGATCGACGAACATCGTTCAAAGACGACACGGGAGTTTTGGCAAGTTGGGCATAAAGAGATTGTTCCGTACGCTGGAAGGTATGGCGTAGACTTGATAACAGCTGCGCGGGATCGCTTGCTTTCGACAGCGTCAGCAGAGGTGTCGAGTCTGAAGGAGCTATATCGTGAGTAGGTAAAGCGCCTGGGATATCGTCGCGTGTAGGCGAGTTTGGTCTGCTGTGGGGAAATTTTTTGGAAGCTTTGGGAGTGATTGGTTCTATGTCTTCATAATTGTCGTCCTCAGATGGTAAGCGGGGAAGCGCCTTGCGAACGGCAGCCAAATTATCGCCAGTGAAGGTCTCCTCCTGGGTAAAATACGTCATAAGTCATCACGATACGAGACACATTGCACGGAAGACAACCCACAATTTTATCCATGTGATCCGATAGCCCTACCCACCATGCCATCATTTCACGCCTCAACGCCTTCTTGTCCTCATCTAGGTTGCGATTAGTCGATCTATCGAGTCTGGACGACGAGGCGCGTCGTTCCATGCCCCTGTCTCCTCCAGAAATTCGAATAATTTGTAACCGGGGGACACGTAGCTCGAAGATATCGTCTATGGTAGAAAGGGTGTATGAGACGACGGATGACTGGTAGGAGAAGTGACGGATAATGTTGAACCGTGATCGAGGTAGTGGGATATCGGCAGGGGACCAAGGTCGGGGAGGTGGACTCGTGTGTTCGCACAGCGCCGGGGTCAAAGTGCAAATAACAGGCGAATATACAAGAACTTCCAAGAACTTTGCAAAAGAAAATAGGCTGGAACACTGTCAGCTCTCCGTAAACATGATAAAAACGACCTCCTTGAACGTACTAAGTTCCGTCGCTCATCTGCGATCGCAAAGTCTTAGCACCACATATTTTGCAACTCTGCCAAACATTAACATTGCTACCTTCCTCGATCTCCCCTAGTTCAAAAGCGTCCACATTGACCACGATCCTCGAGCCGCCGTGAACCAACCTCAATTCATGTTCTCGGCGCTTGAATTGGCATGCTGTGAAATCACAAGAATTCTGGGATCCAGAAACCAGATCAGTGATGGTCTCCCCCAAACTTGCATCCATCCCTTCATCCCTTGAGTAATAACGATACGTTTTCCAACGCGGCCGATCACATGTCGAGAACATCGGTGTTGGTGTGCTGGAAGAAGACAAAGACGTCCTGCGCGAAGAGACTGAAGATGTCTCTGAAATTACCGAGGACGAAGTAGTTGATGCGGATGGTACGTGGCGTGAATAAAGGACGGAAAATGTCTGCTGTCGGACAAACCCAAGCGTGCCAGACATTCCCTTGCCTCTCGCCTCTTTCCCATCCCAGCCTAGGATACTTGTCAGACCGGTTCTTTCATCTCCTTTTAGGCGTCGGGAGGGCTCCCTCTGTTCCTGCTCGGCAAGAGCAGCAATAAGAGCGGGAGGGCCAACGCTCACTCCTGTGGAGGTAGATAAGAATTCTTTGCTCTTCTCGATACGTTTAAGAGCGGAGACAAAGGGAGGATCTGTGTCGTCCTTTTCTTGAACGGACTTCATAAACGGGTTATCTGGCAAGAACGAAAATCTGTGGAACCGACTCCCGTTAATATCCTCTGATGATCGCGGTCCCTGCACGATTTGTGGAGTTGGCCTTGGGAGACCAAGGTCCACTGAACCACCGCGACCCACGACGGGGCTGATAGTTGATGCGCGATGGACTGGGCTTCCCGACTTTTTTGAGAAGAAAGACAGAAAGCCCAAAGGTAGGAACGAAGTTCGGTTCTTAGATTTCGTCTCACTTTGGCGGTCCGACGTAGGGGACATAGGGAACGAAGGTATTGAGGGAGATACCCGAGGCTGGGGAAAGTGAAGTTGAACATTAGAATCAGCGAGGAAGTGTTGTTCAAGCAGTAAGGAGAGATGAACGTATATCGCAAGCCGAAGAACTTTGAAAAGAATTTGATGCTCCACGGCTGAATTCACGCCTTTGAAAGTGAAGGTGCCCCCTACTAGCGTGACGGTATCATCGTTTGAGAAACCCGGAACTGTGTGATAAGTGTCAGAAGCATGGTAAAGGTACTGTCGAAAGCACTTACCGTCCCACTCATTTAATCCGTACAAGATAATGCTGTCGGCACTCCTCTCAGCCACTGGCACAAAGAATGTACCTGCGGAAAATACACAGCCGATGTTGGTAGACAGAAGGTCAGAGAGATTGTCTTGATTGGATACACTAAAACGACTGCCGAGGGGCACCACAGAAAGGATGAGATGCTTTGCAGACGGGTTTGGTGTTGGGCCCGGGATGGCCGGGTGTAAGACTAGTTGTCGGATTTGCGTCAAAGCTATACCCACTGTGTGACTAGTGCGTGTCAATGATTGAGGAGATGCAGAACCACTGGCAACAGCGGATTTCTTTCCATCCTGCTCATACTGCGATGCTTCTTCTGCAGGCAGCCCGGTCCGTTTACGCTTCCCTTTGGATGACTCTGGCTTGTCCTTCTCTTGTTTGGCCCTCTCTTCTTCCGTCTTGCGACTCTCTGTATCTCTCCGGAGTTTCCTAGACGCCCTGGCTCTCTTGATACCGGTTAACCAACCTCCCCGCGTGATGCACTCTCCAAGCTCATCTAATACATCGTCCAACACAACAGCCCACGCCTCGCTCTTACTTTCCGAAAAAGCAGGTCGATCATCTTCAAAAGAATGTCGGATAAATCTCGAAAGGTGCGCTTTTGCCTCGACAGTGAGGGTTGGCAACACAGAATCTACGGTGCGTCGGGGTAAAGCTGGGAGTGGCTTCTGTGCACTGCTCATCGTTGATAATCACCTCGTCGTGGTTCCTCAACCTCGGAACGACGACAGGGCTTGATTTACAAGCAGTAGTACTAGCCTGAGTGTTGTCAAGTTGGTGTCCGAGACTCAGACTCAACCTCGAACGTCATGATCCTTATGATAGGGGTCACGTGGATCGCAGCAACTCATGGATTCAAACAATTCACAGTAATTTCATTGTATTGGTATACAGCTTGGGCGAGACAGCGGTTGGATAGAAATACAGGAATACCATTCTGTGATGCCACAAGAAGCGAGAAGTCTTGACATGACGTATAGGAAACACCTAGTACCTGTAACGAGTCGAGTAGTCTGCAAGGGAGATATGAGCCAACAACATATGAAATTTCTGGGTTTAAAGCAGACCTTTGGGAGAGACCACAAGGCCACGACCCTTGGAAGCACCGCGGTAAACTGTCTCAATGATGTCGATTAACTGTGAATGAATATGAGCACATCATCCAGATCCCGCAGATTATACCACCGACCTCCTGTTTGTTGTCCATGGCCCAATTTCTGATGAATTGGCTTTGTCAGATTACGAAGAGATTTACGGTGTGGAAACGCACATCTTGTTGTTATTACCAGTGCCCAAATCGATCATGATATGCTTGTTCCTGATATACGTAGTCATGAGTAAAGAAAGGTTGGAAGTGGTGTGCTCTCACCGATAGAAAAACATCACAGTGCATGGATCATACAACTCATACATCTGAGAATGAGAATTAATATCATCCCTAACGTCCGGTGAGTAAGTTCTTATTATCCACCTTGTTGAAATCAGGCACCTCTGTGATATCCACCAGGTAGATGACCGCGAAATTCTGTACTTTCTCGGCAACAGCGTACAGTGTCTCGTCCATTGTCATGCACTGACTATCCCAATCATGCCCGAAACGGAGGACGACGACCCGGTCTTCTTCTGATTTGATGGCTTCATCTACGTGCCAGCCAGACGGCAGATGAGGAAGAAAATAGGACATGCAGATTCGTGTTTGCGGCTGTTGTTGAGCGACTTTGTGGAATGACTTCAACTACCCGGCCCATAGTATTCATGGACGTGAACATTGGAGAAACGCCTGCAGGGAGGCTCAAGATGGAGCTATTCAGCGATATCGTACCCAAGTTAGTGGATGTTAGTAACTCTTGGCTCACTCTTTTCTTACCGCTTTTGTTTCCTCGTTCTGACCAATAGAACAGCCGAAAATTTCAGACAGCTCTGTACAGGAGAGTACAGGTATGTTTCATGCAAGTTGTCGTTGTATTTTTTATCTACCCAATTTATTTTGACGAAAACAGGGTAAATTCTCGACCTCAAGGATACAAGAACGCTACGTTTCACAGGTGATTGCAATCATTTACTGAGTCTTGCGTCTTCTGACAATGCTTTTGTTTAGAGTGTACGTAGTCCTTCCGTCCATTTCTCAGTCTTCCTGATGATTTGTTTGTGCCTTGGTAATTAAGCGTTCCAAATTTCATGTGCCAAGGTAAGGCCCTCTTTCTGTAAACACTATAAAACCGAAATATACACCGGTCATTTCAAAGGGGGTGATTTCATGAAAGGCGACGGAACAGGATCGTTCTCAATATTTGGAGATAAATTTCCCGTGCGGATTCTTTCTCCCATTTCAAGCTATTTAGCCATTCTCATGCTGCAATTCACATAGGACGAGAACTTTCAGGAAAAACATGTTGGACCTGGATTACTCTCCATGGTGACGTCTAACACTAGCTAATATTACGCATCTAACATACGAGTAGGCGAACTCTGGTCCTAACACGAATGGCTGCCAAGTGAGTCTGGTAATCCACTCATTTTTGTCGCTCTCCCTCGCCGGGTCACTTACCGTTACTTTCCGAAATCAGTTCTTCATAACCACGGCGAAATGTGACTTTCTCGATGGCAAACACGTCGTCTTCGGTAAAGTAATCGACGGGATGCTCACATTGCGGAAGATCGAAAATGTCCCGACAGGCCAAAATAACAGACCAAAGTTAGTTGTAAAGATAACGGGTATGTCCTTCCCGTCGAGTCCCTGTCAATACTATACAGATGAAAATTCTATCTTTAGAGTGTGGAGAGATGTAATGAGCTGCTGGACAGTTTATAATTATGGTCTTAATTCCTCCACAATTAATCTATTTTTGCGTTCTAGAAGGCCAGTATGTAACTGGCCATAACTTCGGGTACTGAATATTTTAGGATCTCAAGCGGACTACCGCGACGATGCTGTCGTTTTCCTTCCCCCCTTGGATGTGCTGCGTATGTGACATATTTGCAACACGGTTGCATCGTTGCACATAATACGGCATTTCTTAACGTTCTCGACCTCCAATACACACCTATACATGATGAACTCTCTGAGTGCTCCAATAATCTACGATGATGGGCTCACTTCCCCGAAACTAACTAAAGGCATCCAGAATGGTCAGTCGTTTCCACCTTATGTTGATGTTAATACACATGCAGCGGGAGTTCGCAAAACTGGGGGTGGGCCATTTGCAAACGGATGCTATATAACGGCGGAGGCAAGGATTCACAACGGTGTGCCCATAGTGGCGAATTCATCTCCCGTGAGCTGGGATATAGATATTGACGACAACTCGGAGCTGGTACGGTAAGTGGTCCCGCATAACGGTCAGCGTGCTGTTCATCCGTCACTGCCACAGAATCAGAGTCGCTTTTTTCATTTGGAAGAGTGCGAGAACTTGAATGCAACCTCGTACCTATCCTTCCTTGATTGCACCCGTGGATCCAGAGTCTCATGGGTTTTATTGGTCCTGTATCCAAACTTCGCGAAAGACATTTACCTAGTTTTTGCCAACCATGGTGCTTGACCAGGTGCGAAAGAAATACCGCGACGCAGAACCGACTCCGTCGACGGTCAACGTCGTAACCGATGCTGGAAGTTGTGGCGGCTTGACGGTCACTACAACGACGACCACTGTCGCGAAAGTGATGCGGATCGTCTCGCTGTAGTGATTGAATATTGCCGCCTGCCCCACCGAGTGTTGTGTATGGGCAATCAGATTCAACGAATTGGTATTCTACCGCTCGGGACAATGATCTTGGCATCTGTTGTGTCTATGGCCACCGTGACGTATGGACCTTCAATCGTTCATCTCCACCTGGTCAGTATGGCGAACTGTGGGATTACGCATGCCTTCAGGCGGGTTCTAGCCTCGCTCGCGAATGCTGGGTCGGTTACATTTTTCGTCTAGCAAGTCGTGCATTTCTTTGACACGGGTTAAACCGGACATCTTGCCTTACAATATGCGCAGTAATCCTCCACCGTTAAGCGGATTTTCAATAGCCAACACCAGACTTATGACTTGTCGTCGCTTTTGG